>CAUJRU010002766.1:0-65864 GCA_963277665.1 Viscum album | reverse complement strand
CATTAGTACTTGAGTAAACAATAAACTTCTTATAATTACAAGTTGTTTATGTTGTAGAATATCCACTATCTCTAGAATTATATTCATGCTGTAGATATCATATATATCATATATATCCAGTATATACATTCATTTGTAATATTACATAACATTTAGAGGTAAGAAATGAAATGCACCGTTCATGGAGACGGTAAGCCGTACGTACGCATGAACGCTACTTTCATTTCTATTTCATATTTAATGGAATGAAATTATAATTATATAAAGTTATAATATAATTACAGTATAATGTAATGTGTAATACCATTTACTCCATCCTTTATACATCCCACATATGGCATTAACGATTCAAATCACTTTGAGGGGGCGGCAGTCCGCACTTCCTAAAATGAAAATATCGCGTTTACCCATAATGGAAACCATAAAGGTATGCAATAAATGAAAAATACATAAGATTAAGTAAAACATAAACATATTATATATCATATTTAAATATAGTGACATCTTAATGGACACCTTTGAAGGTGTTATATGGGTGTTGAACAATCATCGTTTCGTGAGGCAGAAATTCACCATCCACAGAAACAGTATGTTCTTTAACAATTAGATGTAGGTGTGTGTAAGTGTAGCTCAAATCCTTCTTATAACAAAATCCCAGTATATTGATTATACTATTGTTGTTACAAAAGAAATTAATAAAAAGAGTTTAGGGGTTTTTAGAAGAAAAATAAAACAAAACAACATTAGAGAAGACATTACCTTAAAATCGGGTAACTCTTTTTGATTTGAGCCAAAGGCTTCCTTGGGAAGACTTCTGCCCAAAGTATGGCTTCTAAGAGTAAAGGCTTCCTTGGGGGGCCTTTTATAAGAGGAGAGAAGGGGCACTCTTGGAAGGATTGAAATGTTACATTATTATGAATTGCTTTTTCAGATTCTAATGGTCCCACACTTATATTTTTCAAAGATAAGGTGATAAGGGTTCGAAATATACTCATCCAATAGGCTTTGGACAAGTTTAAGTTGTAGATTTTACGTTATCTTTTTATTTTATTTAAATCGTTAATTAATGAGGTAATCGCTGTATCATCATGGTGTCATAAATAATTTAATTTATTTAATGTCTAAAAATTATTAAAAAAATATCATGATGTTGGAAAGCTTTTTAGATTTATAATTAGTATTTATAGTCAAAAATATGACTTGTATAACCCCATTTAAAAATTGTTTTAGTAAAACAACTCTTGTTTGTGACATTTTCATTTTTACTTTAAATAAAAAGTTATTATTGTCATTTTCCTACCAAAGTGGCTCCATGGGGTCCCCAAGTTGACCCATGGATTGTATTCGTCGGCAAAGACTCATCCAATAGGGGTAGGACAAGTGTAATGATCATTTCATATTATTATAACATTATCTTTACCTTAAATTACACTAATTACCTTTAATTGTGATTAATTAAACTTAAAAGTTACTATTCACCAAAAATTATTTTAATCCCATTGAACAACATTTTACTTACTAATTAAAACCATGTATGTCAGATTTTTGAAAATCAAATCACAGAAGTGGTAATATTTTATTTGAATGAAAAAACAGTTTTTTAACTACCACTTAGTGGTTTCACTATTCATCCAATATTGAAGTTTTTCAGAACAATGCCAAAATTTCACACTAAGATATAATTGATATTCCTAATTCAAAAATGATGTATATTTTACAAAATTCCAAACATATAAGTTGCATTAATTAATTTTATAATTAAATCCCGCTGTCACAACAAATAGCGTGTTTTTCAGAAACAATATATATCAAAAGATTGGCAATTGTTTATGTCCAATTTCAAAGTGAAATTAATTTTAATGACCACCATTGTATAAAATGGTAAAAATATATTCTAATTATACTTTAAAACCACTAAATAGTATAATTTATCACTATAAATTATTTTTATTAAAAAAATTGTTTTTATGTATTTTTCACTATTCATAAAAAATTGGAAGTTCTCAGAAAAATACAAAAAGTTCAACTAAGGATAATTTTGATATTTTGAATCCAAAAATGAAGTCCATTTTGAAATATAAAATATATATAATTTCAAAAAGTGGGTATTACTATTCATAATGGCTATTTTGATTGGTCACAGTGTGTTAGAATCTCAAACTTGCATACAATGCAAGCTATTGCATTATTGAATGAGAAGTGTATCATGGAAGATCGGGGTGTTACATTCTCTCCTCCTTAAATAAATTGAGTCCTCACAATTTAAATTTTTCTTTGAAAATAAAAGGTTGAATGTAGCAACTTCCTTTGTGGAAAACCCACATCGAAAATAGGGTTAATAAAAATATAACTTTAAAAGAAAGGAAGAGAAGTACCAAGGTCATCCGAGATAGCCCATACTAGGATTCTATGAAAATATGGATATGGAGGAGAAACAACCCATCAAGGTCTGTGGGAGAGTTGTAGAAATCAGGATTAGGAGAAAGTTAACCACAAGAAAATCACAAACTTGTGATTGGTTAAACGGTCATTGAATCCCCAGTTGGAAAAGTTAACCGGCAACATTTTTCTTTTAAGTTACCTTTCATAAAGTTGAGGAATTTATTTAAGAGATTTACTAAGAACGTAAGGAAATATAATTACTTTTCATGTAGACTTTCATTCTTTAATAAATTTTTACCACAAACACATCTTTCACTCAAAGAGATAATAGAACTCAAAAATATTATATTTATCCTATTCGTGCAAGGTTCCAAATATTAACACTTACCATTTAGATTAGGAAAACTATTTTGTAATAACCAGGGACTTCATGTAGGCTAGTGGTAGGTAATAAAGGCATGTCGCACTATGGTTGTGGGTTCGATTCCTGCAGCTTTGTCCGACGCGATGGGCTAACCCCCAACCTGCTGGCTGTCCTTTTCCTAAAACTATAGTATTATAATATTCCAAAAAAAATCTTCAGAAATGTTTTCACCTTAAAAAATACTATTCAAGGTTCAACTTAATCCATTCCAAAATGCCTCTGTCTAGACATTCTCTAAAAGGTCTCCAAATCCCAAAATCAATTGTAACATCAGATTCCCCAAACAAAGCAAAGTTTCTCTTATTGTCGCATACTAAAAATATGATTACCTTCATCATATTAAAACAAAAATTACTGCAGTACATTTTTTATATATATCACATTATTCTTATAACCAGAATATAATCCTTGAGTCCCAAAGCACTAACACATTAATTATTCCTCTTCAACTGTAGTAACAGTATAAGATTGTCCTTGATCCCTTGGTCTTTTCTGAGGTAAGTTTCCCTAACGCTTATGACATTCATTTGCATAATGCCTCATTTCCCTACAATTGTAGCATTCAACATTGACAACATCTTTCTTTCTCGTGCAATCATGAGCTTGGAATCCTTTTTCACCACACTTGTAACATACTCTCATTCCCTTCAAGCAAGTACTGGGGTGTTTCTTTCCACATTTACTGTAGGACTGATATTCAACTCTTCCCTTCTTCCCCTTATTTCCATTTCCATATTGATCAGAAGTTCTCTTCTTTTCTTGCTCTGCTTTAAAGTCATAAGACTTAGAGAATTCGTTTTTCGTCTTGATAGCACATGAGACTATATCTTCGTATGACGAGAATGGTTGTGAGACTAATGCTCGACAGTGAAATGGTTTTAACCCATCAATGAAACGATCAATCTTACTTCTTGGGTTACGTATATAATATGCAGCATGCCTCACTAACCTTGTAAAGATAGCCTCATACTTTGCGACATTCTCATCCTCCTTTTGTCTCATACTAAAAAATTGTCTTTCCATATCTTCTCGATGGTCACGAGGATAGTATTTTTCTACGAAAACATCTTTGAACTCCCTCAATTCCATATTTGATACCTCATCATCCTCCTTTGTGTTTTGAATCAATGACCACCACTGATCAGCATCTCCAGTGAGCCGGTAAACTTCCATGACAACCTTCTCCCTTTCGCTACTCCCCAAGGCATGGAATATTTTTTCTAAGGATTTTATCCATTGATCAGCTACTAATCGATTTGTACCCCCATTAAATGTTGGTGGTTTTTTCCTCATGAAGCGGTCTAACATTGATCCTCCATGTTCCGGATTAGGGTGCTCCATAAGAGTAAGGTTATTATTCATAACCTGAGTGAGTTGTCCCAGTATGGTAATAAGTTGATCAGCACCAGTTGTATCTCCAGATCCACAATAATAATCTTGAGTAGGAGGGAAATCCCTACACGAAGTGCGTGCATTGATACAATTTCCATCCCTTCCATTAGGCGCCATTTCTAAACAATGGCATAAACTAGATTAGTTTATGAATCAAAATACATAATTCCATAATTGTAAAATACTTAATATAAATTGAACTATTTATGGATATAATCCATAATCATAAAAATATTTTCTTTGAGGAAGTATATAATCATAACCCTTCATAGTGTTTTGTCATGAAAATCAGAATTATCATAAGCATATCCCCCAGGAGTGTCGTAACCAAGAGTGTAGCAAGGCCGGTTGTCGTGCACCAGTTCCCGTTCGAGTCTATCTCAAAGTAGTGTTTTCGGGTTTTACCCCTAGGTACATCTGTGCTAGAGCCACCTCTACCTGCTCGTATCCATACAGGGATGTATTTCTCAGGAAACTCACAAAATCTCTATAATACCAAAATTCTAGGAAGTTCTTGTACACTAATCCTCAAAGTCTATCTTTGGCCTATGTGCTCTAATCAGAGTTTATCTAAATATAGCTTCCAAAGTTAGTACTAAACTGCCTCTGATATCAACTGTAGCGCACCGACCCCAGTTACCAAGAGTCGGTGCATTATTTCGTAACATTGGCATGATCACAAAAGATCAAGTCTCGAAAGACCGATTAGTTTAGTAGCCTTGGAAACACTAGATACATTCATAAATGTTACATTACATCATAAAGTTAAAAAGTAAAATAACAAATTCTCCATAGTCCAAACTCATATCCTCTTTTAACTATCCCTGTAGGTCATTCATACAATACATCTTCATATCCTGGAAAATATTAAAACATTGAAAGGGGTGAACTCAGATGCTCAGTAAGGATAACAATATTGCAGAAGCTTTCATAAATAAACATTAACATTTAAGGCAATGTATAACTAAAAAAATCCTTTTTAAACTTGAACTTCAGCATAATATGGAAAATATAAAATTAAATAATTCCATTTACTTACTCACATGGATATTCTACTATTCTAATAATCACATGCAATATCAATAACCACTTTCATAATGATGGAATGCATAATGCCAGACTATCATAACCACGTAGCCAAGGCCTCGTGCCAAGACTACAAATAAGATGTTGTCAAGTCCTCGTGCCAAGACACTAGTTTGTCTCATGAGACCTACCGATGCATCGAGGAGCTATAGCGGGCTCCACCCATCACTTATTATTTCCAATGCATTCCTCTTATTAACAGGTTTAAACATATCATAAACCATAACATGATCGTATCAAATAAAACATGCATAAGGGAAACATAAAATATCCACATTTCAATAACAAGATATCAATACAACACATTGATATAAAAAAACACTTTCAAAACCATTTTCAATACCAAAATAAAAGAAAATTAAAACTTTGTAATTATTTTTCATTTAAAAAAGTTATAGCTTGTAGAGGAAGCCGAATCTCAAATAATGGTCACGGCGGCGGAGAAGTCGTTGTCGCCGCATACGTACGACAAGAAAAAACATTCCTTTTTGTCATTTAGTAAAACTCTTCTTATAAAAAAGGTTCCTTTTGAATAAACACAAATGTCAAAGGGGTTTATACCCCGTATAGAAGAAATTTGTGTATAAAACAAAATATTCCTCAATGAATGGAGATTGAGACGATGTCCCTTAAAAATATCATTATTTTAAATAAAATATATATATTATGTGTATTCACTATAAGTACACATAAAGAAAGTAAAAATAAAAGATAGTACATAATAATATCATGACATAATTTGAAAGTAGGATATTAACCCAAAGAATGGAAATTAGGTTAAGAAGTTCCCTTACCTCGTGCCCGAATTCACTCGACTGTTCTTTGATCTCCTGAATAATAAACTAGAGTTAATATCTACCTTCTTAAGAACCTTTTTAAAGTTTATTATTCCTTTTATATCACTTATTACAATGTTATGAAAATTATGTAGTTATTTAAGTTATAAATGGTCGTTTTGTCGATCTTTCATACTTGAGTCAACAATAAACTTCTTATAATTACAAGTTGTTTATGTGGTAGAATATACATTATCCACAGAATTATATTCATGATGTAGATATCATATATATCATATATATCCAGTATATACATTCATTTATAATATTACATAACATTTAGAGGTAAAAAATGAAATGCACCGTTAATGGAGAGGGTAAGCCGTACGTACGCATGAATGCTACTTTCATTTCTATTTCATATATAATAGAATGAAATTATAATTATATAAAGGTATACTATAATTACAGTATAATATAATGTATAATACCATTTACTCCATCCTTTATACATCCCACATATGGCATTAGCGATTCAAATCACTTTGAGGGGGTCGTAGTCCGCACTTCCTAAAATGAAAATATCGCGTTTACCAATAATGGAAACCATAATGGTATGAAATAAATGAAAAATACAGAAGATTAAGTAAAACATAAACATATTATATATCATATATAAATATAGTGACATCTTAATGTCTACCTTTGAAGGTGTAATATGAGTGTTGAACAATCATCGTTTCGTGAGGCAGAAATTCGCCATCCATAGAAACAGTATGTTCTTTAACAATTAGATGTAGGTGTGTGTAAGTGTAGCTTGAATCCTTCTTATAAAAACATCCTATTATATTGAGTATAATGGATTTGTTACAAAAGAAATTAATAAAAAGAGTTTATGGGGTTGGGGAAGCAAAATAAAACAAAACAACATTAGAGAAGACATTACCTTAAAATCGGGTAACTCTTTTTGATTTGAGACAAAAGCTTCCTTGGGAAGACTTCTACCCAAAGTGACGCTTCTAAGTGTAAGGGAGGGAAGTTTAGAGAGTATTTGGCCAGATTTTGGCCGAGTAAAAAGTCTTTGAAGGTGTGAGTAAGGTGGTAGCGGTGGGGGCCTTTTATAAGAGGAGAGAAGGGGAACTCTTTGAAAGATTGAAATGTTACATAATTATGAAATGCTTTTTTGGATTCTAAAGGTCCCACACTTATATATTTCGAGGATAAGGTTATAAGGGTTCGAAATATACTCATACAATAGGCTTTGTACAAGTTTATGTTTTAGATTTTACATCATCTTTTTATTTTATTTAAATCGTTAATTAATGAGGTAATCACTGCACCATCATGGTGTCATAAATAATTTAATTTATTTAATGTCTAAAAATTATAAAAAAAATATCATGATTTAGGAAATATTCTTAGATATATAATTAATATTTATTGTCAAAAATATTACTTGTATAACCCCATTTAAAAAATTGTTTTAGTAAAATAACTCATGTTTGTGACATTTTCATTTTTACTTTATATAAAAAGTTATTATTGTCTTATTCCTACCAAATTGGCTCCATGGGTTCCCCAAGTTGACCCATGGATTGTCTTGGTCGGACAAGACTCATCCAATAGGGTTAGGACACGTGTAAAGATCATTTCATATTATTATAACATTATCTTTACCTTAAATTACACTAATTACCTTTAATCGCGATTAATTAAACTTAAAAGTTACTATTCACCAAAAATTATTTTAATCCCATTAAACCACATTTTAATTCCTAATTACAACCATGTATGTCGGATTTTTGAAAATCAAATCACAGAAGTGGTAATATTTTATTTAAATGAAAAATCAGTTTTTTTAACTACCACTTAGTGGTTTCACTATTCATCCAAAATTGTAGTTTTTCAGAACAATGCTAAAACTTCACCCTAAACTATAATTGATATTCTGAATTAAAAGATGATGTATATTTTACAAAATTCCAAACATATAAGTTTCACTAATTAATTTTATAATCAAATCCTGTTGTCATAACAAATCGCGTGTTTTTCAAAAACAATATATATCAAAGGATTGGCAATTGTTTATGTCCAATTTCAATGTGAAAATAATTATAATGACCACCATTGTATAAAATGGTAAAAATATATTCTAATTAGACTTTAAAACCAATCAATATTATAATTTATCATTATAAATTATTTTCATTAAAAAAGTTGTTTTTAAGTATTTGTCACTATTCATAAAAAATTGGAAGATCTCAGAAAATTACAAAAAGTTCAACTTAGGATAATTTTGATATTTCGAATCCAAAAATGAAGTCAGTTTTGAAATATTAAATATATATAATTTCAAAAATTGTGTATTACTATTCATAATGGCTACTTTTATTGGTCGCGGTGTGTTAGAATCTCGAACTTGCGTACAATGCAAGCTATTGCATTATTAAATGAGAAGCGTATCATGGAAGCTCGGGGTGTTACAATGGGGAACATGAAATAGTAGGGCTAATCCTAAGAACAGGGTGCGCGTGGTGCAGCTATTGCAAACCCGACGTGAAGGATGACATAATCCCATACCACACCACGCGATCTTGTGGTCAAGGTCCCAAAGACGAGACAAACACGATAGCGGACCTCATGCTGGACCCAAAGATGAAAGGTCTGGGCAATCCTATGTATCTCATGAAGATGAGAATAAATCCATACGTAGTTCTAGAAACACAGTTTAACGTCATGTTGGACGAAATGCGGATCTTATTTTTAGGTCTTAGAACTTGGACCAAGGTGCAATTTAGGGTCATGATGGACCATACAGTTTAAGGTCATGCTGGACCAAGGATGCCTAGATGTAGGGAAAAATGTTGTTTAAGGTCATGTTGGACCGTACAGTTTAAGGTCATGCTGGACCGTACAGTTTAAGGTCATGCTGGACCGTACAGTTTAAGGTCATGCTGGACCGAGGAGGATCTTAGTTTTAGGTCTTAGAACTCGGACCCAAATGCTTAGGCAAAATACTGTTTGAGGAACCTGGCTTTTGTGGGAGGAGTGAAAAGCTCACCATCCATAGTCACCAGGGAATACACGCCATTCAGATAGACCATATAGACAATAAAAGGCCCCTCCCATTTGGGCTCCAACTTGGGTGGTTTCCTACTATGAATCATTGGCACTCTAAGAGCCAGCACCAGGTCACCTTGCAGGAAGGAGCAGAGGCGAACCTTCTTATTGAAGTCTCGAGCCATCTTACTCAGATGCCTTTCTATGTTATGTAATGAGAAGCTCCTATTTTCATTCAGCGCTTCCAATTCGGCTAGGTGGATTTCAGCAACTCTATCTGGCGCTTGCTGGTCGTAGACCGCCGTGCGCAATGAGGTCAACTGGATCTCGATGGTAAGGATGGCCTCAGCTTCGTACACCAGGGAAAACAGAGTCACCTTGGTGGAGTTATGAGTTGTCGTCCTATAAGCCCAGAGGGCATTGGGAAGCTTGTCCGGACAACTATTCTTATTCTGACCAACCATATTTTACAGAATGTTAGAGGGGGTTTTGTTAAACGCCTCAATCTGTCCATTCTCATGAGCATGATAGGAGGAGTTGTGGTTAGAGTGAATGTTTTACTTGGCGTAAAATTTCATCAGCTCGGCTACTCGGAAGTTGATTCCGTTATCCGTGAGGATAGCATGAGGTACCTTAAACCGATAGATGATATTGGAGGTCATGAAGTCAGAGATAGAACATGCCTTGACTTCCCTGAGCGGGATTGACACTACCCACTTTTAGAAGATGTCCGTAGTGGTTAAGATGAACCTGCACTGGCGGGCCGTCGTTGGCGGGTAAGGCCCTACGACATCCAACCCTCATACTGCAAAGGACCAATAATACTTGGTAGTATGGAGAGGCTCTGGTGGCCGATGCACAAAGTTAGAATGAACTTGGCACACATGACACCTCTTGGCATACTCGATGCATTCGCAGATCATAGTGGGCCAGAAGTATCCCAACCTCCGAATCTGGTGGGAAAATTTCAACCCGGTCTTGTGGGCGCCACAGAAACTAGAATGCACTTCTTGCATGACCTGTGGGATCTCGACTCCTTGAAGGAAACAGAGGAGAACACCGTCAAATCCTTGCCTATAAAGGAGCTGCTCAAGGTTGGGACCTCTTTGAAGGGTGAATTACGGCGCGTGGTGTTGGATTCACTCTCGCTCGGCTCGGTCTGGCATAAGATTGCCATGCTGGAGATATTCAACCAAGGGATTCCTCTAGTCAAGAGCTGTCTCGATTACCGCACCTGAATCCCCCGGGGATCCTGACGTTGGAGCACTAGCGGTGAGACGGTTCACTCACGGGCCACGATCGCCTTCAGGAATAACATGATCAATGACTCTCCGGTGTGCCACGTGGATGATTAGGTCATCCTGTTCAGGCTCCGCAAGTGATGCGGCCTGGCTGGCCAAAGCATCTGCTCGACTGTTCTGCGATCGAGGAATGTGAACGGCTTCTGTCCGGGAGGGAACCTAGCCATTAGACAGGGGGTGCACTCCGGCAGTGGCACGAGTTCTGGATTTCTGAAAGCATAGTCTCCATTTACCTGCTTGATGACTATCTCAGAGTCCCATTTTACATAAAGATGGGGTACGTCAATCTCAAGATCCAACTCGAGGCTAGTGATGAGTGCATGATACTCTACCTAATTGCTGGTGCATCCTTCTGACAACAGGAATGAATATGGAAGAACGGATTTCTTCAGGTTGATGATGATGATACCTAGGCCCACTCTATTAAGCCTAGGATCATTGAGCCTTCTACCGGTGGGGCTCTGGGAGGCACCGTCAATGTGCATCTGCCAGCATGGGATGGCGTGATCGACTGAGAGGATTGCCTCATCAGGAAAGCCTAGATCTTGTGGCTGGTCCACGGAGGTTGGGTGGGAAGCTAAGAAGTCTGCAAACACATATCCTTTGACAGCCTTCTAAGGTACAAACCTGATGTCGAACTGCTAGAGGATCACCGCCCAACGCGCCAATCGGCCGGTCAACATAGGTCGGTTTAGGATGTATTTCAACGGGACTACCTGAGAGACCAGCTGTACCTCGCAGTGCTGCAAGTAGTGCTGCAATTTCTTCATGACAAATACGACCACCAGGTAGCTCTTATCGATGGGAGAATATTTAATTTCCACATCGAGGAGCATGCAGCTGAGTTAGTAGAGGCTATTCTCTGTTCCCTCGTTGTTCTTTTGGGCGAGAAGTGCGCTGAGGGATCGCTCCAGGGTGGTCACGTAAAGGACCAGTGGATTTCTGGAAATGGGTGGCAACAAGATTGGAGGCTGCCGTAGATACTGCTTGATTTCCTCAAAAGCGATCTGACACTATTCATCCCATTCATAGGTGGTGCATTTCTTCATGAGTCAAGAAAAGAGCTTACACATGCCGACCAGATTTGCAATGAATCGGCGTATATTGGATAAGTGGCCTTGGAGGCCTCGATGATCCTGAATATTATTTGGGGGTAGCATTTGACTGATTGCCTTGATCTTCTCTGGGTCGATCTCTATGCCTCGATACCTAACGATGAAGCCAAGAAACTTTCCGGAGGTGACCCCGAAGGCACACTTCAACTGGTTCATCTTCATGTGGCATGAACGGAGGAAGCCGAACAATTTCTCAAGGTCATTGAGATGGTCCTAGCGCTGATGAGATTTAACCACCAGGTCATCCACGTAACACTCCACCAGTGTCCCAAGGATCGACTTGAATATGCGATGCATAGCCCGTTGATAGGTGTCACACGCATTATTCAGGCCGAAGGGCATAACCTGGTAGCAGAAAGTACCCTGGGGTCCGTGAAGGTAGTGGACTCTTCATCCTCGAGGGCATTCTAGATCTGGTTGTACCCGGAGTAACCATCCATGAAGGAGAGGGCCTGGAACCCGGCCATGGAATCGATCAACAACTCTATCACGGGAAGGGTAAAATCATCCTTCGGACAGTGGTGATTGAGATCACAGAAGTCGATACCGACCCTGATCTGCCCGTTCTTCTTCCTGACTGAATAAATACTGGCTAGCCACATGGGGTACTCAACTTCCTTGATGAAGTTGGGCTTGATGAGCTTATCAACTTCGGCCTCAACCATGGAACCATGAGAGGGGTGCATCTTTCTGGGAGGCTACTGGAACCCACGATGGTTTGCTGGAAGGCCAATGTGGTGGACGTATACCAGGGGATATTGTACTAGCATCTCTCCATAACTCCAGGCGAGCACATCGCAGTGCTGTCTGAGGAAGTCTATGTATCATTGCCTTTCCTCGGGGGGCATAGTGGCACTGACCAATGTGGGTCTCAGGTCTGCCTTGCTACCGAGGTTCACCTGCACTAACTCGTCGACTGTGGTGGGGACGCCCTCCTCAAAGTAAGGAGGAGCATCTTCCATATCCCCCTCTCGGCTTGTGGAGGGATCATCCATGGGTGGATCCGTTCCGGGGCTACCAGACCCTGATGGGAAGCTGGTTCTAGCTTGGGCGGCAGAGGTTGTCACGTCAGGGGACCCATGCACTATGGAGACCATGGAGACAAAGGTGTTTGATCCATTCCCATTAGGCCTTCAGCCCAAGGGGCCACTCATTATGACATGAAAGCAGTAGTGGTGTGTTGGCTTGAGCTGATCAATTCTGGCCCGGAGAAATAGACACGTATGACGTACGGCCGTTTCCATGAGCCCAACATCCCGATATCATATAGGGGTAGGAGGCTCGGTGATCACCTGAGCCTGGCTGGTGTAAGAGTACGAGGTGATTTCCCACTGTCGCCTGGACCCGGAAATATGCCTTTCTCTGGTACCCGAAACAACAAAGCACTGCCCCATGTCAGGGGTCGTGGCCTCCAAGCGATGGATTGGGAAGACATATGTGTCGTCCAAACCTGCCCAAGGACCACTCACGACAATGGTGGGCTCGACCTCACCTGCCAGGATCTTCTTTTCCTTGCTCTTGTAATAGTCAACATCCAGATAATGTGCTTCACAAGAGGAAATAAGAGACGCATCTCCTTGGAGCACGCCCACTCGATCTTTAAGGGAGTATTTGAGGCACTGGTGATAAGATGAGGGGACCACTGTGTGAAAGTGGAGCCACGGCCTTCCCATCAACACATTGTAGGCGGTGTTCTGAGAGACAACCATGAATTCGGTATTGGCAATTAGCCTGCTGAACTGGGTTTTCAGACGAATCTTGTCGTGTGGAGTTTTCTCGGTCCTATCATACCCCTGAATACTGAGGTCAGAGGGAGTTAAATCATCCTTAGACAACCCTAGTTTCCGTAGCGTCCGAGTTGGGATTAGGTTAATCCCGGAACCTGTGTCAACAAGACAGCGGTGGACATCCATTCCATTGAACTAGTCGGTGATATACACTGGGAAAATGTGCCCCTGTATGGGAAGGTCTTCAATGTCACCGGAAAACTAGATAATTGCCTGACATTTGGCGTCCTCAATCGCCTCGGTGTGGAAGGCTTATACGGTTGCTACCTCCATTTCAAACTAGAGGGGGATCCTTAGAGATTCATCGAGCACCTCACACATTTCAGATAATAGGCGAAGGGCCTCAAGGATAGAAAGCCTTTCCGGGATTCCGTCCAGGTGCTTCAGAACATTATAATTTCGATCCAAACATGAGCTTCTGTTTACAGGAGGCCGTTCTGTGATTGGGGGAACGACGGGCCCTGCCGACAGAACCGGTGACTGACTGGTACTAGGCACATCTTGTTGTTCACTAGCCGAATCCCGGGATGTGGCTGCCGTGCTAGGACCGGAAGGCTGTAGTCGGTCGGTGGCAGGGTAGGGCTGGTAGCGGCGAAGACGAGGTGGTCCCGCATGATCTAGCAACACAAGCAGTGGTGGTGGAGAACATCTCGACACTGGATGAGGGGGCTGCGTGCGTTGATATCTATATCGGGCCTGTTGCCTAGTCTCGGTAGCGTGCACGGCCTGACTGGAGGTCGTGAATGTCGTGCCCCGACGATTCACATAGCCACGGATCCGCCGACGTTGGCGACGGCTGGGGACATTGGGGAGGCCCACCTGGCGTTCCTCGTCATCGGGTGTCCAAAAGGGATTTACCAACTCTACGGTGTTAACCGAAGTGTACCTCGGGCTTTCACTCGAGGATTCATCCACTACCAGACGGAGTCTCGGAGGGATCCCCATTTCTAGGGGCATAAAATTGCCAATCGTGCAGGAAGATGACAACACTGGCAAGGAGAGTTTTTTCTTCTTGCACTGCCGCTTACTATTCTGGGAAGAGATAGGTTGGGATGACGATGCCAAAGCGGCGCTCGCTGATTTTGAGGGCTTTGGATGACTCAGGCAGGCCCGGATGATGCCATGGGCACAGGTGAATGTTCTGCAGCCCATCCAGTCATTATACTTCCGGGACCCACAGTTGGAAACCTGGTCCCACTCATCCTCGTTGTCGCTGCTGCCATCGGATCTCACGAAGACACCTGCCACTTGTGCGGGGGCTGGGCCCAATCTGACTATGTTGTTGTCAATCTGATCTTGGAGCTAGTCCTTGAACATATTGAATCGTTGGATAGTGTGTCCCAGGGTACGGTTATGAGGGCAGTAGTTAGGGTGATCAGTGAGACGCGCATCTTATGGCTTCTGGCACTCAGGAAGCCGCACGATCCTCTGCTCCAAGGCGCTACAGAAATAACCACGGACCTAGGCCTTGTCACGGCCAGACCCAACGGGGCTCGAGCCGCGACTCCCCAAACCCGCCTCCAATAGGCCAGGGGCTGGCGACCAGTGCCGAGTAGGCTATGACACACATGGGAGGCATTAGCCTAAGGTACCTGTACACACGCACCCATAAACACCTCCATGCAACAACGCAGAGATATAAAAACTGTAAAGTAGATGCATGCATACACTATCCCACAACCAGAGAGCAACAGAAAAAGTACAAAGGGAAAAATAGGGCCCACCAAAGGAAAACTACAAAGCACGTCCAACCTGCTCTGAAGAAGGGGAATGCTGCCACAAACACCCACCGGAAAGCTCCCTCGGCACAGCTTCGGTAAACACCCCAGCCAACTCGCTCACTAAGCTCCGCCTGCTCCGGGTCCTCCTGGGACACCGTCAAAAGCCCTGTGGTCTGAACAAGACACAAACATGTGAGGGGAAATCCCGTGCACCGGTGAGTATAAACATAATCAGTAGGCACCCCAAAACCCCAAAACCCAAGGGAGAAACTGATAGGCAACAGTCCGCTCAACCCAGCCAGAGGAAACCCAGACGAGAGAGAAACTCCATCTCGTGACCATCCTCAGCTAAACACAACTATTCATCTCAGCTCAGCTCAGGTGTATGCCCATGCATACACCTTGAACAATCCAGATATACTCAGCTCACGCCACAAAGCCACAAGTGGTACCGACCTCATCAACAGCAACTATCCACAACCAGGAGAGTAAACCACACGAACACTGTCACACCATAGGACACTCATCTGAGAGATACACTCCATCGGGTCCCAAACAAACATCTCAGATGCTCACCCGAGAGACCACGCTCGTCGGATAACATCACTAAGGAAACATCGCTGAAACACCAAAACCACCAAACTCCTCGGATAGGGGATCACCGCTAGGGTCCGCTAGGGGATAAAAAGACCCACTCCGGTATACGTAGCTCACAGATAGGGGATCACTCCCAGGGTCCGCTGGGGGATACCACGACCTGATCTGGCATATGTAGTTCTCACAGATAGGGGATCACACCCAGGATCCACTGGGGGATACCACAACCCGATCTGGCGCTCGATAGAAGCTCCACACTCAGATAGAGAATCATCGTCCATATAAATATGGTCACGACAATACCGGAACCCTATCTGGTATAAATCGCTATGTAGGTGATCGAACCGACGATGTCACAACCCTACCGAAACCACGTGCTGAGTAGGTGATCGCATAACCAACGATACCGTAACCCTACTACAAACCACATGCTGAGTAGGGGATCGTATACCCGACGATGCCACAACCCTTCTGAGCACGGCCCACCGCGTAGGGGATTATATTTCCGATGATGCCACAAACCCTACGGGGTTATCTTGCTAGATAGGGGATCACCGCCTGTAAATAAGCGGTCACAGCAATACCAAGAACCTGATCTAATGTAAAGATGATAGAATATCTGCTCCGGCCCACCAGAGGGATGCCACAACTCTAACATTTTAAACATCCCATCGAGAGGATCACAAACCCATACGAAGGTTGTGATTCCACACGAACCCTCGTAGGAACGAACAAAGGGAGAACCCTCAACCACTGCTGGTCTAAACATCGCTAACCCGAGCATCCCGCCACAACGCCACACTGCACACCTCCTAGGCCAAAACGGAGGCCACCATCGCGTTCCATGCGAACAAACACGCAGGATAGGCTCTTTACTCACCCGAAACAAAGTACCGGTGAAAAAGGAACTATTCACCATAGCTAGCTCGTGCGGGGCCCACACAATGATCCCGAAACTCATCGAGAGGACCATACCACGACGATCCCCTCGGAAAAACAAGAGGAATCGACTACTCGCTCGTCCAAAACGGACACCCGGTGAAAAAGGTACTATTCACTGATGGCCAGCTCGGGTGGGGCCCATGCCTGGATTCCGAAACTCATAGAACGGAACACACCATTGAGTTCCTCTCGAAAAAAAAACAGGATCAACTATTCATTCGCCAAAATCGGACTCCTGCTGCAAAAGCTGCGTTTCTCCGCAAACGCCAAAACCCGGCCTCATGGGGCCCGCACCCCATTCTCAGTCCCAACACCCGAAAACCATCTCAAAACGTCCTTCGTACCATCAGGGTCACAAATCCATTGACGGCATGTCAATCGGACGCTCCGGGTAGAAGTTACAACGGCCCGAAGTCGTAAAATAATAAAATAATATTATTTTATACGACGTTTGTAACTCCCAGGCCATGATCCCAAACCCTGAAACCCTCAAACCCACACCGGAGGGTTTTTCTCCTCGTCAGGGTCACGTCGCTGCAAACGGCGCGCGAATCCGGCACCCGGTTTGCAAGATACGGGGGTTTAAAGACCCCCGTATAGTGAAAGAGGTCGGGCCGGCCGGCCCGCCCTGGCCGGCGGCCCTCCGGCGCGCGCTGCCGTCCCGGCGGATCTTCGACGGACCGCCGGGGGCAGCCCGGCGGTCCGTTTTGCAATCCGGAGGTGTCTACACGACTCTTGGGACCCGATCTACACTGCTACGGCTTCAATTTGCAGAAAAACGCAGCAAAAACTTGATCGGGTGTTAAAACCCAAAACTGCCTACCTCGCGGGCGAAACGCCGACGTTCTGCCTCAGATCCGCGCTCCAGAGCTTCCGCTGAGCACTCCTGGAACGTCCGCCGTCGAATTATGAGCTCGTGGGTGCTTCGTTTGCTTGATTCGGCAGAGCGGCGGCGAAGAACGGCGAAGAACGCCGAGAGGAATGATAAGGGGGGGGGGGGCGCTGATATTTATATCAGCGGCCCACAGGCGACAAACCCACCTCGGACCCGACGCCCGATGCGAACAAAAGTAAGGTCACCCCTAGGGTAAACATGTTGTTCTGAACGCAACGGCGTACTCAGATTTTCCATACGAGACTCCGTTCAGAAGTTATTTGAGCCGATGCTCGCACACTAACTTTGCTACTTATTTACGGAAACGCCCCTGGTGGCGTTTCTCACCGCAGGCCCGCGCCCGCAAAGTTTACACCCCTCCTAGGGTAAACAGCGCATTACGGACGCAGCCGTGCCCTCATATTTTCGTTCTGAGCTACATTTTAGGAGATATCACACCCCCTCCATGTGCATAGTACAAAAATACTTAATATTTTTATAAAATTAATTCCGGGCACACCGGGCCTCGGAATCGAAGGTCGTCTTCGCGCCTAGCTCTGGAATTATTCATATAAATATTCCAAAGTTTGACAGGGCCAAAAAACCGAGTCGCTACATACTCCCCCCCTAGAACTTTTCGTCCCCGAAAAGCCCTAAGAACAAGGAAAGTGACTGGACTCTCAACTGGGTCTCACACACCAGCGATCTCACCAACCAACACCCACACAGGGTCTTACCAATTCCCTGAACAAAACTCAAGTAAGAAACAAAAGGAAACAAGGCGTACCTCTACTACAGTAAGTAGAAAATACCCAAGGTGTACCTCTATCCACCTGCGGTGCCTCTGGGTCAACAGCCTCCACGGCATGCAGCTGTCCTCACCCTCGGCCACCAGCTCCCTGAGCTTGGCGTGGACCACCTGTGGGTGGCGGTGGTGGAAACTGGTACTGCCTACCACCGCCTCCTACTGCACCAGCTCCGCCGCCACGTCCGCCGCCCTGCGGACCTCCTTACTCGAGACGATGCCTCTGCCAATGCGGTCCATCGACCGACTCCCTCTCAACAGCACGTCGGGTCGGACAATATCTAACAAGATGTCCCCAACCATCACAAGCGTAACACCGCCTCTCTTCCGGCTGACCAAAACTGGCCTGCGAGCCCTGAGCCTCAGATCCTCTATTCTGGGGTCACCTCCTAAAACGTCGACCACATCCTGACCCCTGAGTCTGTCGTCGGCTACCAGATGCCAATCCGACTGACAAAGTCTCAGCTCTCGAGTGCCCAGCACTAACAGGGGGAAACTTCTCATCCATAAAACTCTCCACCACCAACACTCGCTCCAACACTCCAGCATAGGTGGGAAGGCACAAGGAGACCACACCTTCTCGGATGTCCCTGCGTAAGCCCTTATCGAAGGTCCGAGCCCTAATGAATGGGTCTCGAACCATATCCAGGGAGTAGCGTGACAGGTCTGTAAACCTCGTTGAGTACTCCGACGTAGTCATGCTCTCCGATCAAAGCTGCAGAAGCTCCGAGATCTGCACTGACCTCAGCGTCACCAGATAGAACTCCTCCCTGAAGAGCCGCTCAATCTCTGCCCACGTGAGCGTCTCCTCGTCATGGGACTGCGTCACCAAACTCCACCATCGCCCGGTAGAACCAGCTGCTCGACAGGTGGTGGCTCAACTGGCAGACCACCTGGAGGTGCAACCTCAGAACCTACGCACTGCTCCACAGCCACTATACGGGGCGGGTCATCTGCACAATCCTTCTGTCGAACCCTCGCAGGCTGTCGTCGTGGAGGCATCCTGAAATACATTCAAGATGCACCACTGTCAAGCGTATATCTGGAGAGCTGACTCAAGAAGGACAAGGGAAAACCAAAAACCCAGTCCTATATGATGCATGCACCATTATGTCCCTACGACCAGTGTACGAATGTCCCGAGTCGAAGGGCAAGTTGTCAGAGTCCTGGTGTATGGATACGTCGGCCACCGCACCAACACTGGAGTCCCTGGCCTGAAATCTGAACTTGAAACATCCTAACACTACCGCTATGCAACCCAAAGAAAGCTCACTGCTAGACCAGCTACGCTCTGAGATCCCAAAGGTGGAACCTACTCTGAAACCACTCTGTCACGACCCGACCCAACGGGGCTCGAGCAGCGACTCCCCAAGCCCGCCTCCAATAGGCTAGGGGCTGGCGACCAGCACAAAGTAGGCTATCACACACATGGGAGGAATTAGCCTAAGGTACCTGTACACACGCACCCATAAACACCTCCATGAAACAATGCAGAGATATAAAAACTGGAAAGTAGATGCATGCATACACTATCCCACAACCAGAGAGAAACAGAAAAAGTACAAAGGGAAAAACAGGGCCCACCAATAGAAAACTACAAAGCGCGTCCAACCTACTCTGAAGAAGGGGAACGCTGCCACAAACACCTTCCAGAAATCTCCCTCGGCACAGCTCCGGTTAACACCCCGGTCAACTCGCTCACTAAGCTCCGCCTGCTCCGGATCCTCCTGGGACTCCGTCAAAAGCCATGTGGTCTGCACAAGACACAAACATGTGCGGGCAAAGCCCGTGCAGGGGTGAGTATAAACATACTCAATATGAACCTCAGAAACCCAAAACCCATGGGAGGAACTGATAGGAAACAATCCGCTCAACCCAGCCAGAGGGAACCCGGACGAGAGAGAAACTCCATATCGTGACCATCCTCGGCTAAACACAACTAGTCATCTCATCTCAGCTCAGGTGTATGCCCATACATACACCTTGAACAATCCAGATATACTCATCTCACGCCACAAAGCCACAAGACGTACCGACCACATCACCAGCAATTGTCCACAACAAGGAGAGTACACCCCACGAACACTGTCATACCATATGACACTCATCCGAGAGATACACTCCATCGGGTCCCAAAAAAACATCTCAGACGCTCACCCGAGCGACCACGCTCGTCGGATAACATCACTGGGGAAACATCGCTGAATCACCATAACCACCAAACTCCTCGGATAGGGGATCGCCGCTAGGGTCCGCTAGGGGATACCAAGACCCACTCCGGTATACGTAGCTCACAGATAGGTGATCACTCCCAGGGTCTGCTGGGGGATACCATGACCCGATCTGGCATACGTAGTTCTCACAGATAGGGGATCACACCCAGGATCCGCTGGGGGATACCACAACCCGATTTGGCGCTCGACAGAAGCTCCACACTCAGATAGAGGATCATCGTCCATATAAAGATGGTCACGATGATACCAGAACCCTATCTGGTATAACTCTCGATGTAGGGGATCGAACCGACGATGCCGCAACCCTACCGAAACCACGCGCTGAGCAGGGGTTCGCATAACCAACGATACCATAACCCTACTATAAACCACATGCTGAGTAGGGGATCATATACCCGATGATGCCACATCCCTACTAAGCACGGCCCACCACGTAGGGGATCATATTTCCAATGATTCCACAAACCCTACGGGGTTATCCTGCTAGATAGGGGATCGCCACCCGTAAATAAGCGGTCACAGCGATACCAAGAACCCGATCTAGGGTAAAGATGCTAGAGGATCCGCTCCGGACCACCAGAGGGATACCACAACTCTAACAGTTTAAACATCCCATCGAGAGGATCACAAACCCATACGAAGGTTGTGATGCCACACGAACCCTTGTAGGAACGAACCAAGGGAGAACCCTCAACCACTGCTGGTCCAAACGTCGCTAACCCAAGCGACTCACAACAACTCCACACTGCGCACCTCTTAGGCCAAAACTGAGGCCACCATCGTGTTCCACGCGGAAAAACACGCAGGATAAGCTGTTTACTCACCCGAAACGGAGCACCGGTTAAAAAGGCACTATTCAACATAGCTAGCTCGTGCGGGGCCCACACAACGATCCCAAAACTCATCGAGCGGACCAAACCACGACGATCCCCTCAGAAAAACAAGCGGAATCGACTACTCGCTCGTCCAAAACGGGCACCAGGTGAAAAATGAACTATTCATCGATGGCCAGCTCGGGTGGGGCCCACACCTGGATTCCGAAACTCGTCGAACGGAACTCACCATTGCGTTCCTCTTGGAAAAACACACAGGATCGACTATTCATCCGCCAAAATCGGAATCCTAGTGCAAAAGCTTCGTTTCTCCGCAAACGCCAAAACCCGGCCTCGTGGGGCCCACACCCCGTTCTCAGTCCCAACACCTAGAAACCATCTCAAAAATTCCATCGTACCATCAGGGTCTCAACGCCACTAATGACACATCAATCGGACGCTCCGGGTAGAAGTTACAACGGCCCGAAGTCGTAAAATAATAAAATAATATTATTTTATACGACGTTTCTAACTCCCGGGCCACGATCCCAAACCCTTAAACCCTCAAACCCACACCGGAGGGTTCACATCGTCGTCAGGGTCATGTCTCCGTAAACGACGCGCGAATATGGCACCCAGTTTGCAAGATACGGGGGTTTAAAGACCCAGGTATAGTAAAAGAGGCCGGACCGGCCCGGGCCGGCCTGGACCGGCCGCCGCCGGCGCGCCGGCGCGCCGACAGATCTTCTGCGGACCGCGGGGGGCACCCCGGTGGTCCGTTTTGTGATTCGAAGGCGTCAACATGACCATCGGGACCCGATCAACACTACTACGACTTCAATTTGCAGAAAAACGCAGCAAAAACGGGATCAGGGGTTAAAACTCAAAACCGCCTACCTCGCGGGCGAGACGCCGACGTTCTGCCTCAGATCCGTGCTCCAGAGCTTCCGCTGCACGCTCCTGGAACGTCCGCCATCGAATTCTGAGCTCGTGGGTGCTTCATTTGCTCGATTCGGCGGAGCGGCGGCGACGAACGGCGAAGAACGTGGAGAGGAACGATAAAGGGGGGGGGGGCTGATATTTATATCAGCGGCCCGCCGGCGCCCAACCCGCCTCAGACCCGACACCCGATGCGAACAAAAGTAAGGTCACCCCTAGGATAAACGCGCCGTTCTTAGCACAACGGCGGACTCATATTTTCCATCCGAGACTCCGTTCAGAAGTTATTTGAGCCGACGCTCGCACAGTAACTTTGCTACTTATTTACGGAAATGCCCCTGGTGGCATTTCTCAACGCATGCCCGCGCCCGCAAATTTTACACCCCACCTAGGGTAAACAGCACGTTCTGGAAGCAACCGTACCCTCAGATTTCCGTTCTGAGCTACTGTTTAGGAGATATCACACCCCCGTCACGTGCATAGTATAAAAATACTTAATATTTTTATAAAATTAATTCCGGGCACACCGGGCCTCGGAATCGCACGCCGCCTTCGCGCCTAGCTCTGGAATTATTCGTAGAAATATTCCAAAGTCTGACAGGGACAAAAAACCGAGTCGCTATAGGCCTCACCAAATGTGTAAGTCTGATTCCTTCTGTCTGGAAAGGGGGATCTTCGAGGCTGACCATGGCCAGGGGTCGGAGGAGCATGTCAAGGAGGTAGATCCTGGTTATCTCGCCTGGGTGGTGGCGGTGCGTTACGCGGAGGCGCCTGCCGGTTTTGAGGATGTCGCTGTTAGGCTGGAGGCTATGCCCGTGGGGGTGGACCCCTATGGGGCTGCTGAGCTGGCCTTACTGGTAGCAACTCTAGCTGTCTGGGGGCCTCTATCTGGGACACAACAGTGGGCTCAGCTCTGGCGGCTCTCCATTCAGGGATTACCGGAGGTAGCGGTCGTGCCTGACTGGCCTGTTGTAGGGCTTCTTCGAGGTGGTGAGCCTTGTCCGAGAAGTCCTGGAACCCACCAGGGTAATTCTGAGTGATCAGAGAAGGAACCAGCTCTTCCCAGACGTTCCCTAAAAACATTGTCAGTAATTTCTATTGAGTAAGTGGCATGTCAAGGGAGTACGCGAGCCCCTTCCACCGAGCGACGAAGTCCGCGACTCTCTCATCAGGCCTTTGTTTTCACCTGAAGAGGTCTGATATGTTCGTCTTTCGAGTTGTGGAACTGAACTGGTAGAGGAATTTCCAGCGAAGGTCCTCCCAGCTAGTCACAGATCCAACAGAGAGCCGGTTGTACCAGACGAATGCTGGTCCTACCAGTGTTTGAACAAAGCAACGGATATTGGTAGCCTCCTTCTGTGCCAGAGTCCCTAACATAGGCCCACACCTAGAGTTGAAGTGGGCCAGGTATTGTGGCGGGTCTTCAGTCCCGTTAAAGGGGGCCAAAGTGGGGTTCCCAAATCCCGGCGGGGCCGGCTATCATCCACCCACGATGGGTATGGCTTGCCGTCCGGTGGGATTTCCACCTACCATGTTTCTAGGGCCTCTAAGAGGGTGATGAGTGCTTCTATTAGATCATCCGGACATGTATTCCTGTCTTAACGAGGATCACTAACTACAAGCGCATTGACATGCTCTTCAATCCGGTAGTCAAGCTCAGCAGCTCACGGGGCGGCTGGCGGAGTGACTCTCGAGGCAGCGTGAGGAAACTGAGCAGGGGCCCCCAGGTGATCACGCCACTCGGGAGGGTTCGTCGGACCATATCGCGCCCTATTTCCATGGGCTCCAGCCTCTCCCCTGTCGGCGAACGTAACATGGTCGCGGTTGTCCTAGGGAAAATCGGCAAGGGGTAGGTGATCCTTCCCCTGCTGTCCCGGTCTAAGGTTACCGTAGTCAGGCCGCCGCTCTGCAATGAGATCGGCCAAGATCTCATCAACCAGCCTCTTTTTCTCAAAAATCTGTTGGAATAGCGAGGAATTCTTGGGAACTTCCTCTTCTTTCTATACCGAGGCAGATGGGTCGGCAAGCTTGACAGACCCGACAGGCTCTTTACCCTTGCCGATGTTTTGGCTCAGTGCTAGTGCTTCGTGGGTACAGGGAGACCGAGGAGGCTCCTCTGTGGGGGAGTAATCCACCCAGATGGGTCTAGTAGTGGCTTGTCCTCAGGGGGCGAGTCCCCGTCGAGGAGCTCTACACCGTTTCCCTCATTTGAATGGTCAGCCATGTTGACTTCCACTTCCCCTAATGACGTTCCCTCAGGGCCGCCCAGTGAATCGGGCTGTCGGCGGATCACGCAGAAAAGAAGGGCATCGTACTTCCCCCATCCGCGGACGTGCGTGTGTGGGGTGGCTTCCTCAATAACCTTGCTGAGTAATTGAAAACCCTGGATTCATTGTTGTTGGAGGGCCTTGTGGTGGAAAAATGACTCGGGGTGCCGAACCGCAGGGAGCGCAGCCAGGTCGACGCGACGACACTACTCACCGATATCCTCGAGATGTACTTGAATCCCACGATAAGGCGCTAGCTGATGACGAAAATGGGAGTGAGTCACTCGAAGAGTCTGGAGGAAACATCCAAACTCTCCCAGGGTGAGTGACTCTGGCATATCAAAATCCGATCCTGTGACCGGCCAAAACTTCCCGAGGAAGTGGCCCGCTGCGAGGACGGTCCAGAAGCTCTGTGACTCTGATTCAGTGTCCGGACCTTGCTGCCCCTGCTCATCAACTGACAATGGCCGGGGAGCTAGTAACGGCGCCGAGGAAGGATGACGGGCCGGTGGGCTGGTCGGTGGGGAATACGACGAACAGGCCGACTGGCCGCCGATCCCTGAGTCGTCCTCCAGGGGTTGCAGTGCCCTAGCTGCCACGTCGCGATAGGATGGGCTGGAAAATGGGCCTCCTGCCACAGCGTCGGTGCCTGCCGAGGGTGTGTCACCTTGAGACTCTTCTGTCTGTCCCCAAAAAAGTTCCTCACCCTCCCTGACTGAGGCGGAAGGTTCCTCCGGGGAGGCCAGTGGTAACTGTGGGTTTGACCCATGGGGGTACACCAAGTCATCGTCCTCCTGGATATACCTTCAAAGGGAGGGGGAATCATACAAATCTCACATTCGGGGAGTACGAGACTGACGCACCACATCCCCACCCCTGCCCTCAAGTCAAAGGGTTGGAGGGAAGGTTCCATCATCGAGTTGTACTCTACCTTAGAGTCCAAGAAACGGACTGGTCTGATTTACGTCTGGACACCCCTGACATTCCACTTACAGTGACGACGCCCCGCCTTCTTTCCCCTGGGTTTCTCCTTAGGGTAAGGATAATTTCCGTCAAGGAGTCCCCTAGCCGCAATAGTGCTAGGGAAGAGGGGACTGAAGGCCAGCGTGCGAGAAGCACCGAGACATATGTTGAAAGGGAAATGGGGAGGGCCTCTATGTGAGTGAGCAACTGGATACATAACGACTCCATACTCAAGGCCAACAGTAGGGGGAGTGACCTCATACCCAGTTCAATGGGTGCTGGAAAGAGTCATACCAGGAGTGTAGCCTTCGTGGAGAAGCCTTCAGCTTTCCAGATCAGTGGCACAGAATGAGCCTTCAGGGTGGGTGGCACTACCGCAGGTTGGTCCGCATTGGCCATTGCCTGTGCCTGCGACCGGGAGAGTCGACCCAACTTGCCTGAAGGGCGGTCGGAGCTTCGATCCCAGACGGGCATGTGACTGCCCCTACTCAACGTGTGCAGGGGTCTGGTAGCAGGATTCAGCAGTGGATTGGGCCATTGTGGTTGCTGAAGTTGGTGCCCCAATATGGGCATTCTCTTCTATTCATGCTTGACACTGGCATTGAGTCAGATGGGTTTGAGCCAGTGGTGCAGGCCTAGAGATATCCTGCTCTTCGGCCTGGGGAGTCGGGCGGCAGCATCGACGCAGCCTGGCAGGGTTTCTTTCTATTACCCCCTAGGACGGTTCTCCGATCGGGAGGACCCGGACATCCCCCACCTCATTTGCGTAGGGGACGGATGTGTCAAGGCACTCCGGGGATAGGCTCCCGAAGCGGTTGAACGTCGGAGTGGGGAGCGGTGGATCTGTCACGAACCAGCCCGGGTCGACCCTGAACCGGTCACCCGAGCCGGCACCCGAGCCGGTCCGCGGCAAGTCCCGAGGGGAGTTCCCGATCCCCCCGGGATGGCAACAAGTGCCGGGCATTAAAATTTTAATCGTTGGGAATGATTTCAGCCCAAACTCAAAGCAGGATCGGAAGAAAGAATATAAATTAAACAAACTGACAACCAATAAAGACATAAACAAACTATACCACGACATACCTCCATGTGACCTCGCGGGTCACCACCCAACTACAACCAACGTCGCTCTCACACTGAGCGACTCAAGCAGGAGAACCTGAACACAAGGAACCTGCAACTGAAAAGGTAAAAGATAGGCGTGAGCACAAAAGTACTCAGTAGGTGAGCCCCACAACAAATCCCAATGCACCGCCAGTAAATAAAGAATCTATATAATCCAGGTTTGAACATTAATGTATAAAGGTAAGTTTTCATAATGCTTTACTTAAAGATCAAATACGAGACATTTCCCTTATAACTTTTTGAAAGTTAGTTCCCTATCATCAGTTTTAAACTCATTCTACAAAAAAAAACAAAGTGTTACATTTTCAAATCTTACCCAAAGAGAATAAAGAATTTTCATTTGAAAACCATTTTTCCAAAGTCCAACAGTATAGGCTGTGAAGGATGACTGAAAGTAAACAAGTAGGGAAAAAAAGTGCAAGAAAAGGTAAACAAGCAAGGAAAACCAAGTGTAAGCAGAAATAAACCAGAAGTTATCAGCAATAACCATGGGCGATCCTGAACATCCCTAGAAAACCCCTGGACGTACTCGGGTTCAGACTACCTGCCGGCATGGTACTCCACAGTCAATAACCAACTGGCCGCCCTAATAGCCAACTAGTGGCACATCCCTCCTGGCCTGTCTACAACTCCAGGGGGTACCAACCCGTCTAATCAGGGTTAGCAAGCAACCGTCACTCGATATTCTACAAGACGCCCAGGAACCCACGGTGGTTTTAGTAACACTGTGTAAGTGGGAGACCCTCGCACGCGTGACTCATCTCACCGCACTTGCCAACCCCTTACATGGACATCGCTACACGACGCCCCTCGAAGGGAAGTCCCCCTGTAGAAATGCCCTCACAAGTACGTATATATATATATATATGTAAAAATCATTTCACATTTATTAAAGTGCCAACCGGGCCGTCATATCATTTACATTTTTAACATTTTACACTAAAACATTTCCAAAGGGATATGACACACGCCATGCCATTGAAAACCAGAAACACACTTAGAACATTATTTATGAAACTGAGATCGACATATTAAACCCGAAACACACTGGTTCCACAAGTAGAATCATTTTCCAATATCCAAACGCACCCCACTTTTATTAAGAGACAAACGGGCCTTAAATCATTTTTTTGAAGGGACACCATTTCTCAAATGAAATCCAAACATTTGTTCACGCGACAAAGGAAAATATTTCTCGTCAACCAAGAACCACGCTTTAAATTTCCAAAATCAAGTTTAAAGGTCATACGATCATTTTCTCTAATCCAGGTTCTAAGAAACACCTTTTTCATTAACAATACATCTACAAATTTACACATGCCAAAAAAAACATTTCAAAACACAATTTAACATGACTTTCATTATTCAGGAAGAACCATTAAGCAATACTACCATGGAAGCACACAACTAAATCCAAGAAGAACACTTTCAATGAAACGCTAGAATTAAAAACACCTTTTATCATCAGCAGATCACCACACTATAAAAACTACTTAATATTACTTTTAAATTTACTGATATTCAATAAATGGCAAGGAATAAATAAATTCTTAATTTAAAGGCGAGTGCAATGGGAGGCCTACCTCAAGATCCAAGCGCGGCGGTAAAACGACCTTGGAACCAAGGCGCGATGACACGACGTGTGTCCGAAGCCATGTGATAAAGTCCAACACTCTCGAAACTGAGGCACGAAGACTGCGGAACCTCGGAAACAAGGCGAAGCTCGGAACGAACAACGACACGGCGCAAAACTCCCGTTGCGTAATGGTCTCACCGTTTTGCGCCGTCAAACAGGTCCTAAAATAGTAGACCGTTAAATGGTCTCAACGATATTAATAACATAATAATATTAATAATAATAACAATGTGAAAATAATCGCGGTGATAACAATAATCACAATAATAATTATAACACAACATAATAATAATAATAATGTTATAATAATAATAACAATAATAATATAATTAGCATAATAATAATAATAATTTAATAATAATAATAAGAATAACATAATATAATAATAATAATAAAAATAATATGATAATAATTAAAATAATAATAAATATATTAATAATAATAATAATAATATAGTATTAATAATAATAACATAATAATAATTATAATAATGATATAATAATATTAATATTAATATTAACATAATGATAACAATAATATTAATAGTATAATAATATTAATGGTAACATAATAATAATAATTATAATAAAATGAGACAAACATAAAAAAAAGAACTCACGAGCAGGGGGGAACGGGGTCGGCGACGGGAGGAGCAGGCGGCCGGACTCAGGAAGGTCGACGCCGGGGAGCCGGGACGGGGAGGTGGTCGCCGGAAGGAGGTGGGGAGCGGGGCGGAGCGCCGGAGGGCCGGGAGCGACTTGGCTGGGTGCGGCCGTGCAGAGGAAGCCGGCGCGGCAGGGGGAGGACGGCGCGAGGCCGCGGGTGCCGGAGGTCAGGGGAGCCGGACGGCGAGAGGGCGGGGCGTCGGTGACGGGGTGTGCTGGGGCTGGGCGAGTCGGGACGGCGAGCAGGGGGGTCGTTGCGCGGGGGAGCCAGGACGACGACGGGGAAGCGGGGCGGCTGGGAGCAGCAGAGGGGGGGGGGGGAAACAGGGAGGGCGGTGCGGTGGTCGGGCTGGAAAAGGAGGTTGCGAGGCCGGAAGCCGGGAGGCGGAGGCGGCGAGCCGTTGCGGCGGACGGCGCACCGGGGTGGAGCAGGGGCGGATCAGGGCGGTGTTCGGGCCGCCGGACGCTGGAGCAGGGGGCGCGCCGGGCCAGGGGTCGCCAGGACGGGGAGCGGCGGAGCGGACCGGTCACGCGGAGAGGTCGGTGACGGCAGCGGCGGCTGCTGGGTGTGGAGGTCAGGACGGTGAGCTGAGGGATGGTGGGTGCGGCGTACGCAGGAAGGAAGAAGGGGGGGAGGTGGCTCGTGAAAGAAAGAAAAACGGGGGGAAGGGTAAAAACGGGTTAGGGTTTCTTTAATATATATATATATATATATATAATAAAAACATAATAATAATAATAATAATAGTAAAGCATTATAATAATAATAAAAAAAAGTATAATAATAATAAAACCTTTTAATATTAATAATAATAATAAAATGATATAATAATAATAATATAAAAACTTTATAATAATAATGATAATAATGATAAAACATATAATAATAATAATAAAACTTATAATAATAATAAATGATAAATTAGCTAATTCTAATAATAATTATTTTGATCAAATATTTACAATAATAATTATAAAATAATTTAAAGATGTTACATATATATATATATATATTTATACATATATAAAACTATATATATATACATACATTATTATACATATATATATATAAACATATATAAACATATATACAATAATAATAATCACAAATAAAAAGGTATTAATAATAAAATACCATCATAAAAATTATAATATTTAAAACGCCGGGTGAACACACTGTCCCCCGGCTGAACGTACGGTCACCGCTAACGATGGGGTGACCGCGCACCGGCGTGAAAGCACCAATCGCGATTAATCTTCGAAAAATTTTAATCGGGACCAAGAAAGAAGTAAAATAAAGATATCTGCGGTCGGGGTGTGACAATTCTCCCCACCACAGACACTTTCTGCCCCCAGAAAGTCACCAGGCCAAAAGTCGTCAGATTCAGGTCGATGCCCAGACGGAACTAAAGGAACCGAAGAAAACTTAGAATCTCGGGATGACCTTACTCCACACAGGTCACACCCGACCGATTCAAGAGAAAACTGAGGTCCGAGGTTGAGGGGAGAACACGAAGGGGTTCTCCCCACCACAAGAGCTCAACTTGTGCAGGAAAGTTGACCATCTAAATAGACAACCCTAGGGAAAGGGGGGTCGACGCGGGAACTCCCAACCTATTCAAACCAACTCTTATAGCACGATTAAAACAACACCTCCGTCGAGACATTGAATCCTCGACTAGAGTCAAAAACCTTCAACACTAGGGAAAACCCATAGAAAAACATTTACCCAACATCAAATTGAAGACATGATCCACCGAAGTCCACAAAGCATAACCACATCGACAACATAACTAAAACGAGTTCAACCCACACGAGAGTCAAACCCACTTTTAAGAAGGACATGCGATTTAGAATATTGCATTCACACGACAAGTCCGCTTAGATTATCATAGAACAAGTCCATCGTCACATTATAGAAAAACAACGCATTTACAATGCTGTTGAAACTTTAATTGCATGAATACAAGGATGAAAAGGTTTTTAATTGTTCCACCATCAACACGGAACACAAAACCTTGACCAAGGCTTCACACCCCTGGGGACTCCTGACTGTGCGCGAGCTTCACCCCAAGACCTGTGGCTGGAGCTCTAATGGCTGAAGCATCTCCTGCCTCACAGTCAGGTACTGACATTCTCCCATAACAACATCCTCTTCAAGCGACACTTCCTGCAAAACTTCTCCAGATGACCCAGACAACCGCATCGACGACACGTCTTTGGAGGGTTGCGACAAGACGACTTTAAATGCCCGAAACGACCACACTGAAAGCATACCATCGAACGATCTGATGAACTGGAAGTTGGGACCAAAGGGAATAACTCCTTAGGAACAGGTATCTCTAGCGCCTTTTCCTCACCAAAGGGGGAACTCTTACGAACAATAGGGGATGCTGAGGTATTAACCAATTGTGTTCCGGAAACCAACTCAGCCAAAAATGCTTCATCTATCAGCTTCTCGAAACAAAGGTTTTTAGAAGGTAGGACTCGCTCCTTGATCTCTGGACGAAGACCCCCAGTGAAAAGAGAGACCTTAATGAGATCATGCGATGCTACATCTGGAGAAAAGGAAATCAGTTCCTTGAAATGGTCAACATATGCCTTCACTGTCCGTTGACCTTGTTGAATATGCACAAGCTCTCCCTTTTTCTCCAGCTTCACTCCCTCAGGTACAAACCATTGGATGAAAATGATTCTGAAGACACCCCACATCATTTCACCTTGCATTGATGATGGGGTAACCCTCTTCCATTGGTCCAGAGCTGGACCCTCAAACAACTCCATAATTGCACGAACCTTAACATTATCGGGAGTTCCCAACATTCTAAAGACACACTCCACTTCCTCGAGCCACTTCACTGCCTCTAACGGACCCTGATCACCATGGAGAATAGGCAGAGTCTGAGGAGGACTAAAAACTGGGCATGACATATCTGAATCCTTAGAGACCTTTCTGGGAAGCATTTCCTGAGCGATATATAAAACACAAAGCCAAAACCAATATCAAACTGAAGCAACATCAATAAAAGCGCCTTCATAAAAAAAACAGTCAGCACAAGACCGAACAAATACGAACACAACAAAAGATAAAATCCCTTTTTTTAAATCCCCTTTTTATCTTAGATTATAAAACCACCCTTTTTTTCATGACTACTTTCCAAAACCAATCCATTTTCAAACCGAAAACTTTCCAAAACCATTTCCTCTTCAAAACCAATTTAGAAAACAAGGTCAAGCCCTTAATTTCAAATACACACCCAGGTAATCACATGAATCGTTGCACATGTCTTCATCCACTGTCCAATAATACTCGCACCAACACAATTTTTTTTCCATGCATTCTCACACATGTGCGAACGTTCATAAAGAGGACCTGGGGTTTCATCCCAAATCATTCTTAACCAATTCCAAGCAAACAACAGATTTTCAAATCAAGAGATTTCAGTTTTAAAACTCATTTTATACATTTAATGTCCTTTAAAAGAAACCAGTCCAATTTTCAAAAACCCTTTTTCATTTCCAACTACGCACTCACACAGACCAAAATGAAAACAACAACCAAATTTGCATCAATCACTGAAATGAGGGACTAGTAGTCACACTCAACCTGGCGACATGGTAGTGGGACATGTCCCAAGTTAGCATCGACCACTAGGAGGAATTCAAACCACGTACTCGGACTCCACATGGGTCACTACTCCATGTGAAATTACGATGTAACGTCGGCTTGCCTCCATTATCATCTCTCAATCCAAGACAAACCAGGAAAGACAAGGACACAATTTCCGAACTACCCCTGGTAACTCGAAGATCAGTGCGAGCAAGAGTTCACGACGCTCTTCCCGTACCTACCCCTCGAGTTCCGACAGTCCTAATCTCCTTCTACTGGACAACCCAAATAACAAGGACCACCTCTGATACCATTTTGTCACGAACCAGCCCGGGTCGACCCTGAACCGGTCACTCGACCCGACACCGGAGCCGGTCCGCGGCAAGTCCCGAGGGGCGTTCCCGATCCCCCGGGATGGCAACAAGTGACGGGCATTAAAATTTTAATCGTTGGGAATGATTTCAGCCCAAACTCAAAGCAGGATCGGAAGAAAGAATATAAATTAAACAAACTGACAAACAATAAAGACATAAATAAACTATACCACAACATACCTCCATGTTACCTCGCGGGTCACCACCCAACTACAACCAACGTCGCTCTCACACTGAGCGACTCAAGCAGGAGAACCTGAACACAATGAACCTGCAACTGAAAAGGTAAAAGATAGGCGTGAGCACAAAAGTACTCAGTAGGTGAGCCCCACAACAAATCCCAATGCACCGCCAGTAAATAAAGAATCTACATAATCCAGGATTGAAATTTAATGTATAAAGGTAAGTTTTCATAATGCTTTACTTAAAGATCAAATACGAGACATTTCCCTTATTCCTTTTTGAAAGTTAGTTCCCTATCATCAGTTTTAAACTCATTCTACAAAAAAAAACAAAGTGTTATATTTTCAAATCTTACCCAAAGAGAATAAAGCATTTTCATTTGAAAACCATTTTTCCAAAGTCCAACAGTATAGGCTGTGAAGGACGACTGAAAGTAAACAAGTAGGGAAAACAAGTGAAAGAAAAGGTAAACAAGCAAGGAAAACCAAGTGTAAGCAGAAATAAACCAGAAGTTATCAGCAATAACCATGGGAGATCCTGAACATCCCTAGAAAACCCCTGGACGTACTCGGGTTCAGACTACCTGCCGGCATGGTACTCCACAGTCAATAACCAACTGGCCGCCCTAATAGCCAACCAGTGGCACATCACTCCTGGCCTGTCTACAACTCCAGGGGGTACCAACCCGTCTAATCAGGGTTATCGAGAAACCGTCACTCGATATTCTACAAGACGCCCAGGAACCCATGGTGGTTTTAGTAACACTGTGTAAGTGGGAGACCCTCGCATGCGTGACTCATCTCACCGCACTTGCCAACCCCTTACACGGACATCGCTACACGACGACCCTCGAAGGGAAGTCCCCCTGTAGAAATGCCCTCACAAGTATGTATATATATATATATATGTAAAAATCATTTCACATTTATTAAAGTTCCAACCGGGCCGTCATATCATTTACATTTTTAACATTTTACACTAAAACATTTCCAAAGGGATATGACACACGCCATGCCATTGAAAACCAGAAACACACTTAGAACATTATTTAAGAAACTCAGATCGGCATATTAAACCTGAAACACACTGGTTCTACAAGTAGAATCATTTTCCAATATCCAAACGCACCCCACTTTTATTAAGAGCCAAACGGGCCTTAAATCATTTTTTTGAAGGGATGCCATTTCTCAAATGAAATCTAAACATTTGTTCACGCGACAAAGGAAAATATTTCTCGTCAACCAAGAACCACACTTTAAATTTCCAAAATCAAGTTTAAAGGTCATACGGTCATTTTCTCTAATTCAGGTTCTAAGAAACACCTTTTTCATTAACAATACATCTACAAATTTACACATGCCAAAAAAAAAACATTTCAAAACACAATTTAACATGACTTTCATTATTCAGGAAGAACCATTTAGAAATACTACCATGGAAGCACACAACTAAATCCAAGAAGAACACTTTCAATGAAACGCTAGAATTAAAAACACCTTTTATCATCAGCAGATCACAACACTATAAAAACTACTTAATATTACTTTTAAATTTACTGAAATTCAATAAAAGGCAAGGAATAAATAAATTCTTAATTTAAAGGCGAGTGCAATGGGAGACCTACATGAAGATCCAAGCGCGGCGGTAAAACGACCTTGGAACCAAGGCGCGATGACACGACGTGTGTCCGAAGCCACGTGATAAAGTCCAACACTCTCGAAACTGAGGCACAGAGACGAAGGAACCTCGGAAACAAGGCGCAGCTCGGAACGAACAACGACACGGCGCAAAACTCCCGTTGCGTAATGGTCGCACCGTATTGCGCCGTCAAACAGGTCCTAAAACAGTAGACCGTTAAACGGTCTCAACGATATTAATAACATAATAATATTAATAATAATAACAATGTGAAAATAATCGCGGTGATAACAATAATCACAATAATAATTATAACACAACATAATAATAATAATAATGTTATAATAATAATAACAATAATAATATAATTAGCATAATAATAATAATAATTTAATAATAATAATAAGAATAACATAATATAATAATAATAATAAAAATAATATGATAATAATTAAAATAATAATAAATATATTAATAATAATAATAATAATATAGTATTAATAATAATAACATAATAATAATTATAATAATGATATAATAATATTAATAATAATATTAACATAATGATAACAATAATATTAATAGTATAATAATATTAATGGCAACATAATAATAATAATTATAATAAAACGAGGCAAACATAAAAAAAAGAACTCACGAGCAGGGGGGAACGGGGTCGGTGATGGGAGGAGCAGGCGGCAGGAGTCAGGAAGGCCGGCGCCGGGGAGCCGGGACGGGGAGGTGGTCGCCGGAAGGAGGTGGGGAGCGGGGCGGAGCGCCAGAGGGCCGGGAGAGACTTGGCTGGGTGCGGCCGTGCAGAGGAAGCCGACGCGGCAGGGGGAGGACGGCGCAAGGCCGCGGGTGCCAGAGGTCGGGGGAGCCGGACGGCGAGAGGGCGGGGCGTCAGTGACGGGGTGTGCTGGGGCTGGGCGAGTCGGGACGGCGAGCAGGGGGGTCGTTGCGCGGGGGAGCCGGGACGGCGATGGGGAAGCGGGGCGGCTGGGAGCAGCAGAGGGGGGGGGGAAACAGGGAGGGCGGTGCGGTGGTCGGGTTGGCAAAGGAGGTTGTGAGGCCGGAAGTAGGGAGGCGGAGGCGGCGAGCCGTTGCGGCAGACGGCGCACCGGGGTGGAGCTGGGGCAGAGCAGGGCGGTGTTCTGGCCGCCGGACGCTGGAGCAGGGGGCGCGCCGGGCCAGGGGTCGCCAGGACGGGGAGCGGCGGAGCGGACCGGTCACGCGGAGAGGTCGGTGACGGCAGCGGCGGCTGCTGGGTGTGGAGGTCGGGACGGCGAGCTGAGGGATGGTGGGCGCGGCGTACGCAGGAAAGAAGAAGGAGGGGAGGCGGCTCGTGAAAGAAATAAAATCGAGGGGAAGGGTAAAAACGGGTTAGGGTTTCTTTAATATATATATAATAAGAACATAATAATAATAATAACAGTAAAGCATTATAATGATAATAACAAAAAGTATAATAATAATAAAACCTTTTAATATTAATAATAATAATAAAACGTTATAATAATAATAATATAAAAACATTATAATAATAATGATAATAATGATAAAACTTATAAAAATAATAATAAAACTTATAATAATAATAAATGATAAATTAGCTAATTCAAATAATAATTATTTTGATCAAATATTTACAATAATAATTATAAAATAATTTAAAGATGTTACACATATATATATATATTTATACATATATAAAACTATATATATATACATACATTATTATACATATATATATATAAAAACATATATAAACATATATACAATAATAATAATCACAAATAAAAAGTTATTAATAATAAAATACCAACATAAAAATTATAATATTTAAAACGCCGGGTGAACACACTGTCCCCCGGCTGAACGTACGGTCACCGCTAACGATGCAGTGACCGCGCACCGGCGTGAAAGCACCAATCGCGATTAATCTTCCAAAAATTTAAACCGGGACCAAGAATGATGTAAAATAAAGATATCTGCGGTCGGGGTGTGACAGGATCCCTGCGCGGCCCTCGGGGGTGGCGATGATGCTGGTGAGGCGCAGCCGCCTCTAGATCCAATCGGTCCATGCCCCGGGTGGGGATGATCCCTTCCTCATTGTACCTATGAACCAAGCCGTTGATCACCCTTCGCTGGATGATTTATGATGGGGAGAGGGGGAGAGAGCACCCAACAGCTACAACGATCGGAATTGGAGCGATAGCTGAAAAGGTGGGACCACGCGGGGTAGCCGCGTCGGTACTGCCCCTGCCCCTGCACCGGTGGGCAGGTGGCAATCGAGCTCCAGATGTAGTGATTCAATTCCTGGAAGCAGGGAGACAAACCCATTAGTAATAACAGGAAAAGAAATCAACAACCAATAACCCTTCGTCATTCCGTCTTCCATGGTCAGTGAGAGGGATCCACACTCATGAAGTCGCAGAACGGAGTGATCAACTTCATGACTGCCTTGACCCTTGGAGGGTTTCGCGTCCCGGTGATAGGTACCCGGACCTGGTGACATGCTAAACTTCCGACACCCCTAATGCTACCATTCTTCATATTGAGGAGAAGAGCTTCACATCGGGTTCACCTTTATTCATGTCGGGTTCACCATTTTCTATTTCCAACAGTTTAACGTCGGGGCGCACACGCGTGTCCATCATGCATGGGAGCACGCGCAGCCTATTGCCCGGCATTCCCACTTTCCAAAGGCGGGCGACATCTGTTTCTTATTCAGGGACGTCTGCTCCTTGATCGAAACCGGGATGATGGGATGTTGGTTCTTCCTTTCATGGATTACTCCTTAGAGCTCGTCACCTAGTCCGGGTCTCCCTCAAAGATTTAAGACGGGTTCGTGAAGCTCGTTCCCGGCACCATATCTGCATGAATGACAGTTAATTACAGTGCTTCCACCGAGACGCTCCAAGGGGTCTTGTCAGGGCAGCAACCTTCGGTGGGGTGAATGGTCATGTTGGGGTATCATTGGCATGTCTTGATGCTGGGGATCAGCATGTCTGTCTTATGTCCCTTATCACAGGGCTTCTCGACGGTGTGGATGCATGAGGAATCCCACATCGAACGCGGGGAATGTGAACCATCTAAGGTTTTCCTCAGCTTCCCATGTTTAACACGGGGTATGCCGCGAGTTTAACGTCTTGCAGAGACAGATCTGACTGATCGAAACACTTAGAGTGGATCAGATTTAAGTACCCCCTATAGGGAACACCGATGTTGGGGCCATCACGTGGGTGGCTTCCCAGATACCATGGAATGGGATGGGATGGCATGATATCACCGGGATGTGGCGGCACAGGTAATGATCAGGATAGATAATGGAGTGACGGTCTTGAACCTCGTGGAGTCTTTCTATGTATCCCCATGGTAGGGAATCAAATTCTGCATAGTTAGGTGATGCGGTGGGACACCTGAAGAGGCGACCTGTGAGAATGAATGCATAGATTGGAGCCTGGAGGAAGTAAGATCTCCGGGATAGGCCATGAGCTTCCCACGGCACGTGGCCTCGACGGGGAAGTCAGGGTGAGACGTGGGTGTGAGGCATGGGGCTTACACTCTGAGAGGGCCCAAGAGGGGAATACAGTTTAATGTCATATGGGATGAGATACAGTTTAACGTCATGCGGGACGACAGAATACCATTTAACGTCATACGGGATGAGGAATTTGGGGCTTACGCTCTGAGGCGGCCCAGAGTGGGTATGGGGCTTACGCTCTGGGGCGGCCCATGGGGGATATAGGGCTTACGCTCTGAGGCGGCCCATGGTGGATATGGGGCTAACGCTCTGAGGCCGGCCATGGTGGATATGAGGATTACGCTCTGAGGTGGCCCATGGTGGATATGTGGCCTACGCTCTGAGGCGGCCCATGGTGGTTGGGGAACCCACGTGGAGAGGTCGAAACAACCGAGTGATGGGATTGAACCTCGTGAAGGCTTTCTATGTACCATGCGTTAGCACGGATCAAAGTCCACGTAGTTCGCTGGGATGGAGCTTACGCTCTGAGGCGGCCCAAAGAGAAAATAGGGGCTTACTTCTGGTTAGTAGCCCTGGGTGCTAGGGCTTATTACAGGATGGAGGCTCGTGGTGCGACAAAGCGCGGTGGGAAAGGAAATCCACTGGCCATGGAATGGTGGATGTTCGAAGATGCACTGGTGCAATCTTCCGCAAGAGAGGCTAGGGGCTTACGCTCTGAGGTATCACTTCCTCCATGGACAAACGCCACTCCGACAAGGAGGATCTCATTCCATGCAAGGAAGAGTCCATTCACATGAAGACAAGTGGGTGTAAAGAATTCCTGTGCTGGGGGGACCCTGCGTGCGAAGCACGGGGTCCGACCACAATTTAACGTCATGTGTTAAGGATGAGGTGCTTAACAGTTTAACGTCCTGCATCTTGGACGAGGTGTGTTCTCTCCACACCACTAGGTATTACATGCCCAATTCCCTCTACCCCTTGTGTGAGGGAAGGCATCGGCCAGGCCGTAGTGAAGGGGGCCGCAGGGCGAACCATCGAGGGGTCTATGTTAGCGTGGCTATGCAAAAAAGCAATAGCCGTTAGCGTGCCTATGCGGAGAAGCATAAGGAAAAGTAATGAAATGGGAAACACTGCCAAGGAACCTTGAGGTTACATCATATGAGCCTGGATGTCCGTACGGGAAAACAACGCATGGCGCACATGCTCGGCAGGGAAGACATCAAGTGCCGGCACTGAGAGGCATCCAAGGGGCGTCAAGGTAAATGGTTTGGGGGTGTTGCACGCAAAGAGAAGGTTTGCAAGAAAAACAACAGGATGGCGCGCAATCGGTCCCGAGGATTGTGCAGAGAGGCGACTTCACGCAAGGTATTGCACACAAGGAAGGGAATTGCGCACACGGGGCATCGATTGCGCTAAGGGAAGAACTCGGAGGAGGGGGAAAATTCACATAAGCTGGTGGAGTTGCGCACAAAGTCGAACCCCAGGGCAAGGTTGCGCGAAAAGGGGAATTACCTAGAAGTCATATTACACGCGGGGGGAGTCGATTTGTGTGCACGGGATCCATTTCAAATTCCGCAACCCCAAACCATTTGGTGTCGTCTTTTATATATAGGCACCGAGCGGCGCGGAATTCAGGAAGCGCACGAAATCTTTCGCGTGCGGGAACCTTCGGTGCGCAAAACCTCACCACAAGGAACCGGAGCACACAAAATTGTGCGCCTCACTTGCTCGATTATGTGTATCCCGAGGATTCTTCACACACATAGCTTTATTTCACGCAAGTCCTCCTTTATTTCTCACACCACTTCCCGAGCCTCTGGACCGGGCCTCTGAGTCCGAATATGACTTCTCTTTGTCATTTCGAAACATCCTTTAGTAGTTACAAACTTTTTTCTACGTCTATACCATGTTATTCAATTGAATTACAATCCTTTTTATATAAAATGTTAATTGAAAAACTTCACCTTCTATGTTCTTAGTCGATTTTAATAAATTGAATGGATTATTTTGTAAATGGTATTACCCAGATAGGTAATTATCTAGATTACTATGGATGCTTCTATGTTCACTTTGTACATTGTTAAATAATATACATTATTTTGTTCTAAAAAATGTATGATATTGTTGGAATTTCTTGACATGAAGGTATTCCATATGTAACATTATTTAAATTGTATAGATAGATCGGATTAGTTTGAAAAGTATTTTCATGGTGGAATTCATTACATAAATGAATTGAATTTTTTAAAATGAAATGTATTGTAAATACTTGAAAGACCACAACAATAATTTCGTACCTAAAACATGAAATTGTTAAATAAAATTACTAGGTTTATATAACAGGATTATTAAATATAGAGCTTGATAGGTAATGCCTCATGGATATGATTATTATTAATGTAATTATCAAGATATTACTACTTATGTAAATTGGATTTTGATTATAGATAGGGATCTATTGAGGATATTGGAAAATAATGCTCCTTTACATTGTGGGTGGAGTCCATGATGTCTTACACCATTTATACTATGTATGAAGTTATGATGATGTTTCATGATCTCTGTTTAGAGTGTTGACAAGATGGAACACTCACTATCCATTGTGTTGAGTTCATGACATCTCAAACTCTATTGGGATGTATCATATTTCTTGATCTTATACGCTCATTCAGAATGGTTATGGATGACTGATTTATACATTGTCCAGCTAGTAGCTATTACTCCAGGTATTTGACCATCAGCGTTTGAACAAACCTTGTCCACATAGGTGGATAAAATATACAAATATATACATAAATATATATATTTAATTAGAATATATATAGTTACAAGTAATATTTCTAATTCCAATTTATAGATGATGTAGTAAATGTCATTGTGTGTCCTTACAGAACACGAGTATGATGTTGTTTAGTTTTAATTCATTTTGATTATTTATTCATTCATAATACAAATTTTTTTATATAGTATTCCCCATTTGTATTTAGTCAATGAAATCATGGGTATTAATCTACTAGTAATTATATATCACCCCCTACCGAAACATATAATTCATTGGGGAACCTGAGTATAACTTATATTAGTAAGATGATGGTTGATTTCATGTATTGTTCTACAATGTACCTAGGTGTCAGGAGAACACAATTAAGATGAATATTTGGATGTTTGTAGTAAGAAACCAGTTTTTTTTTTACACAGGAATGGATCATTTAAATTTTAGAATAAATAAATATTTTTCACCAAATAAGGATTTCTATTTGGATAGAATAGGTTTTCAGGGTGTATTAGGGTTGTTCAGTTCCTAGAACACATCATTTTTGTGGAAAATGGTCAATTCGCATGGTTGGAGCATGATTGGTGCAAGGTGTTCCTAATCACGAGGTTGGTGTTTTTCTTGCTAGTTCTACCTCACATAGCTAGCGCACGACCATGTGGCCTAACCATGTATGTTCCCCCTCTTCCTATGTAATTGAGTGTGAAAACCATTCATATGACATTTTTCAAGGTAATTTTTAAAATTTTCATTTCATGATGTAATTGGATCCCTTCTTCTTCCCTAATGTGAGTTTATTTGGGATTTTCCTCCATGGGTAGAAAATTATAGCTTTCTAAATCCCAAAGATAAGTATTGAAATATCTCCTTCATCCGAGATCTGATCGAGCTTCTATTCATCACATTGGATGTGCAACAGTAAGTACTCAAGTCTGTTAGAACCTTTTCTGCTTCTATATTATTCTCAAACTAGTAATCAGTGTATGATCATTGTTCTCTTTTTCATATATATACTCTGATATGAGCCATGTCCAGGGCCAATACTGTTGGAGTAGAGGAATAAAAGCCAATGGTGGGTGGTCTATATCCCATACCTTGAGTTTCACTAATTTTGGAATTTCTCATGTGGTGCCCACTGATTCCATCAAGAGTTCTTAATAATATTTATATTCCATTATTATAATCATTAAAACCATATTGATCATCTCTTTCCATATATCTAATTATATTTTGGTGGTTCTTTCAACCACTCCTTTCATCCCATGTATGATATTATAATATAATTTTCGTTTTAATGTTTTGACAAATTTGAACCACTATTCAGGTGTGCCATGGCTTGGCCTTCTAACTGTAAGTTTTTCTATGTCAAATAGCATGATTTATATTAAGAATTTCTAAGTGGAATGTACCATGTTCGGTCACCACTCGACCCGCCTAAGGTAAGTGCATCAATTTGGCAATAACATGTGAAATTTTAATTAGCATGTATAATAATTATATGAATTGTCCTTAAATGTAAATTAATAATAGGTTGCATATCCATATCACCCCTTACTAAATTAATTTATGGTAGCTGAATTAACATGGAATATGGAATATTGTTTAAATGGATTAAATGAATGGTTGAATGCTACATGGCCATGTCATACTATTGAAAAGATTGGTTTCAACCAAATGACATGATGAAAACGTCGCATACTAAAAGAACATAGAACACTAATGAACAAGAATTATTGAACTGAATGAAATATTACATGACCTCAAAATCAAATTTTAGTGGCCTGACTAGAGCTCAACTTAGATTCTAATTAGAGAATTCCAAGAGTACTTGGAAACCCCATTCTGATTCATGTTTAATGGTCGAATAAGATAAGACCTACCTAGATTACAATACTTTTATATTTCCCAGATTTTGAGGTTGACACTATAGGATCCGTTAGATACTATAATATGTTGTATCAGATACACACTTCTTATCCATCATTGAAAAGCAGGTTCCATGTTTAAACCCCATTAGGTCTAGTCATTTCTTAGCCCCAATTTAATTTGGATGAACTCCTTGGACTCTGTAGGAATCTCATTATGGAATGACGCAGACTATTCTCCATGGAATAAACTCTTTCCCCGCACCAGGATAAAATTATTATAGATTTGGTGATCACTGAGGTTTATGTCACCTTGTTTATTACCTTGGTACATCACTATTAAATATCAATATCGGTTTCCTTATTATAACTTATATACATTTCAATTTCTAACGTGTCCCATATTTATAAATTTGTAATAATGAAATAATGAATTGTATTTATGTTCAGACAGTAGAAGTGGGATGAAGTATTACTTGGGTATTTAGTTACATTGTACTTATTTACATTATATATTCATTCTTGCACACTCTTACATTTTCATTTCATGGGGAAAATTTTGTAGACATAGTTGGTGGTGGCCCAATAATATTTATCTCATAACCTCCCAGGGTGCTATATGGTACCGAGAGTTGATTACAAGGATACAGGTGTTGACAAAGGGAAGTATATGGCTTCAAACAATTTATTGGTTCTTGTTTACTATAGATATCGATAAAAAAAGATTGAGGTGGAACTCATGATGATTGGGATATTAATTGATTTCATTTATACTTATATGGAACATGTTATGCATGCTGTCTTGTATCGACATTTTCCAGTTTTATAGTGACATGACATATCATCAGTTGTTGAGTGCTATTGCATTTGTCCCAGTTATTGGTACTTATGTTTCTATTTTCCGTTGTGAGTTCTATTGACTTATTTTTTTAATATTTACCTATGTTTATATCTACCCATTTCCCTACACATTGTTAATGAGGGCATAGTCTCACCACAGGCACACAGTATGTCCGCGCTGGTAGTTGGCAGCCTTTGGCATTCGTGTTGAGGCACTTGACACCATGAGTCAAAACAGGCTCGGGCAGTCGTTAAATGGAATCTAGGTATGTGACATCACAAAGTTGTATCATAGGTGGTATTTTTTCATTAATTATTTTTTTGAGACAATAGATTGGAAATTAAGAACAATTAGGGCATGGACATAATTCATGATTGGGAATCGTGAACCCTTGTTCCGGAAAAAAGCCATGTCACCCAAAATATTAATGTTTATCTATTTTTCCTATTACAGTTGATATTATTACGCTATTAAGTGGCCCAAATGTTTTGTGGTCTTATTGATTATTACTCCATTTGAACATTTTATTTAATAATTGGAATAATGATATGAGGCCATGTAGTATTGTTACACACATCATTATAGGTACCATGGATTCACTTTTCATGCATATTTCCATGTCATATATGTGCATTTCACTATTTTTCATTCCTTGATATGCCTTTGATTGTTGAGTGATGCTTTGATAGTTAGCTTGTTCTTTTATTAATCATGGATGTGATTGGATAATTTACTATCCTAATTCACTAGGTGTATGGGCCCTCATGGGTTTTGATGAGTAATTTACTGAGTTGGGCCATTATCATATAAATAAATTGGTTTCATTTCAAGTTATAGGTTTATGGGTACTTATTCAACAGAAATAACAATAAATTATAAATTGAATAATGACATCTAAAAATAATTAGTTTTACATCTATATCATGTCATGTCATGTTAATTATAGAGAAAGGAGTGAAATAGGTAATTAAGTGTAAAATTTAATGAAAATTATACATGAGCACATTGCGATGCCTGGCCATCACTGCGGGTAGCTGGGGTAGTATACCATGGGTTGGGATTTTTCTTATGTCCATGTTTAGCTAAAATCTATATCATATGCTTCTAAACTTGTTCTAAGGTGAATTCTTAGAAAGTTTTGATCAATCATGCCATGAAAACCTCATATAATACACCAGGAATGAGGCGATGACCCTGCTCTAGAGGTGGGGGGATATAAGCCACCACTATTACATATAAGAGTTCCACTGAAGTCACCATCTATTATACCTATTCAGGGTACTGATTCCCATTTTTGTGATATTTTTCTTCAAATAATCCATTCCATGGATGGAGTTCCATGGCTTTCACCCACAATGGAAGATCTGACTTCTGTGTTCCAGCAGCAGCATCATCTTATTTTCACCAGGGATGTCCATCCACAAGCATCTGAGTCTTTGATAAAGTCCATCCTATAAATATATTGTAAAGGCCCTGCAATTTCAAGGTTTTGTTCATAAATACTTTGTAATTTTATGTGATTGTAGTTTCTAACGGAACCTCAATCCGAGGCCCGGTGTGCCCATAATCAATTTTTTAAGTTTTGTTCAGGTATGTTCAGTAAACGTAAAAGCGGGTTTTACTATCATTTGAACTGGTGCTCGGAACTGAAATCTGAGGACACCGATGAACTCGCAGCACCAGTATTTTCTTAAGGGGACCTTTACCACAGTTGTGTTTTATGCATGTTGAAGGTTGATATTTGGGGATATAGAATAAATTAAACAAAATTGTTGTACGCAATTTTATTTATTTTTGGTAGTTATAACCCACAGGAGGAAGTTAAGGGTGGGCCCACACCCCACATACCCTCTCCTGGGAGGATTTAGTGTGGTGGGGCCCACACGAACCCGAACCCTTCCACCTCCCCTCAACTCCCCATTAATTTCCTACTGTTTATTTTTTTTTTGAAAACTCCTCATTAATGGTGGAGCCTCTCCACCTCCCTCTTCCCATCAATTGGGCCAAATCATATAATTAATGTGTATATTAATTATTTTTAACCTATTTTGAATCAAATTGAATTGCATGCCAATTCTATTAATTTTAGAAAATTTCTTATTTATTTTGGGAAAAGGCTCTAGAGAATTATGAGAGAGGTGATCCTTCTTCGATGAAGAACATAGTTCTTCAATGAAGAACATCCTCAATGAAGAACGTGAAAGACTTCTTCCAACGACGGTTATTCCTCAGACCCACCTCAACGTCAAGGAGTCTATGTCGCCTAAAAAAACGACCCTTCCACCATCATTAATGGGATGAAACCGTTCATCCGCGATGCCAGACTATCGCGATTATCATCTTTCGTGGCTTGACGACGTGCGACGTCTATTGCGAGGTAGGGGTTTGTACAATTTTAAATGAATAATTTATACCCTGTTCATTGTTGAATTTTATAAATTTTCCATGGATGATTGATAACACCTAACTCGGAGGGCATGGTCCGAACAAACACAGACCGACGACCCTCTGTTGTTCTCATTCCTTTTAATTCGAAACGGGAAGTGGCAACAATCGAAGGCAGCGGTCGTGTGCCGGACGCGTGCAGAAGAACTACGGCCTGCAACTGCGGGCCGCTCGGTCGAAGAAAAACCATCCAGCTAAATCCAATTAGTCTGAAGGAAGACCGCGATTCCACAAGGGGCGCCGCAATCCGGAGGACCTCGACCTGCATTCCTGGGGCCGCTTAGCGGGCGAACCGGCCGGCAGGCTGTCGGCCGGGCTGAGAAGACCTGATGTGCTAAGAGGACCCTGCGCTTAGAGAAACGTATCCCACCCGCGTGGGCTGCTCATGCTAGGAAGGCCGGTCGGCGCCGCTTGGCACCACCGGTTTGGGAAAGCGGGGGGCCAACACCCCCCCTGGACCGCTTGGCCAGACGGCCTAGCCGCGGCCGGCTGGGACGCGCCGCGCTGCATCGGCCACGTTGTGCCAGGTCGGGGCGTGCCCTGCTAGGCTTGGCCTCACCCCCTCAGGGCAGGCCGTATGATTCACCAGGCCGGTCCGACCCTCTTCCGGGTCGGACCCCCCAAAAACAAGGTTGACCCGACCTGTCGGCCCACTAGGCTTAACGGGTCGGGCCCATTTCCACTTAAAGGTGAATATCATGAAGACTGCGCGCCTGATCCACGCGCCGTCTATGGAATTGGCACCCTCATGAAGTGGCAGTCTTTTTTTGATACTCTAAGTGAGTTTTAGACTACTTGGGAAAATTTCTAGGTTTGGAACGAGCATAATTCCGACATGGCCCTTGGAACAGAAAAGCCAATATCTCTTAGATCGATCATTTGATTGATGCGCCATCTATTGTGTTGTATTTCTTTTGATGAGACGAAAATTTGGGATACATTAACTCTGGAATTCATGAAAATTGATGTAAAACCCCCTTTTCTCGAGGAGTGGACCCTCTAAGAATCGAGCGTGCTGTGTGAGGGAACCCTAGAGCTGGGTTCGACAGCGACAACTACTGGAATCCTCCATGGGTTTGTTGACGATTAATACTGTTCTTGTATCCTATGTGGTTACGTCAGTTTGATCTCTATACTTGTTTCTTTTGTGGGTCTGGCAGAGTAGCTGGTCTTGTATCTTGTGTGGGTCTGATAGCTTAGCTGGTCTTGTATCCTATGTGGGTCTGACAGATTAGATGAATCAATAACTACATTTGATCATCTTAATCACTATACAAATAGATGGTCTTGTATCCTGTGTGGGTTCCACAGCTTAGCTGGTCATGTATCCTATGTAGCTCTGATAGAATGGATGAATCAGTGACTACATCAGATCATCTCTATCACTATACGAAAGATGTATACCTGTGTGAGCTGAGTCTTGATATTCAATCATTATCATTTATGAGATTGATTTCTTTCATGTGTGGACAGGGTTGTATTTTGGCTCGAGAGTTGGAGCCGTACTGTGGTGGATAACTTAGGTATATTTATGGGAATATACCTAAGTAATATTGGTTGATACTTCATGCTTGTATCTCAATTCTGCAGTCATCCTTTGTGGATTCTGGGAGACCATAGGGGTTATCGGGGTCCCTACTGAATATCTTATACTCACCCCTACACGGGATTTTTCAGCACTATGGTGTGTTGGTTACAGACGACAGACATCACTGATCGAGGTAGAGACTTGTAGAGCTGGATGGTACCAGGAGGTGGACCACTTGGCGAGACGTACACGAAGCAGAAAGATGGAATTGAGGTGCTGAGGAGGCCATCTGTACCCACCCTTCAGGTGGGATTCCCGGAGGATGACTCAGTGGTTACTGTTTTACATTACTGTAGTTGTGAAAGCTTTTAGTTGTACTGTACTTTTAGTTGGGCTTATATACTGTCCCATTTACTTTTCAGCACTTACTTTTTTACTCAGTTTACTTAGTTCTTACTTCATACATGTACTCTGTTGTGTTTTTTTCTTTTATAAAGGAAATTAATTCCATTTTTATTAGGATTTATGCCTTTAGTGGTAGTCACCAGCCCATGGCCTATGGAAGGAGGGCTTGGGGTAGTCACAACACGGGCCCGAGGACGGGTCGTGACAAATTGGTATCCGAGGAGTCGGTTCTACCACAGAACTTAGGACTCTGATCTATCTTACTGTGAAGCAATAGTGTTAAGAGTATTGAGTATGGTTTTCAGTTTAGGGAGTGTAGTGTTGGTGCGCTGGCCGACATATCCATACACTAGGACCCTGACCTTTGATTTTCGACTCAGGGCACGAAAACACTGATTTCATGTGTGTTTCCTTTGAAAATTTTTCTTTTTCATTACATTGTTTCAGCTCACCATGTATACTGTTTTGACCATTGCAAACCTATTACTTTTTAGGATGGCCCCACGAAGGCAGACAACTAGGGTTCCGAGTTACATGTGAGATGGTAGTCCACAGAGCAACAAGGCCTCGATGTAGTGCCCCATAACAGCGGAGGCACCAGCAGTTACACTACTCGCTAGAACACTGATACCACAAGCCCCAATAGTAGATAGTGCATGCCGTCTTAGTGCGTTTCATGAGTTCCAGCGATAGAGGCCTCCGAGGTTTCGAGGCGAGACAAAATTTCAGACGGTCGGGTGCTGGTTGGAGGTTGTAGCATGAGTTTTCAACACAGTTGGGACACCCGCTGACTTGATGGTGTACCTAGCTGTTAGACATTTTCACGTAGTTGATGAGAGCTGGTGGGGCCTGATAATTCAGTTTTACGATGAGGATACTCTCACCATGGGAGACTTCGAGGTTCTCTTCAGGGTAGAGTTTGTACCAGCGACTCTACGCTATGTGCGTACTCAAGAGCTGCTGCTCTTTCTGTAGGGCTTTCTGACAATAGCTGAGACATCAACAGCAGGCATTAGGTAGATGACAGGGGGGTACAAGATGGTTAGATCAACAGTTAGACGAACCAAATATGTGGCATCAGGGGTGTGGGGCACCCGAGGATGAGGGTGCTCAGAACGAATGAGAGTTTTTTTTCTTGTAGGGAACAGGGTCACGGAGCGTGTGACTATCCGACTCCCCACACAGTTAATCAGCCGGTGTTGGAGGAACCACGGAGACAGAGGTAGCAGCAGGATCATGAGCAATAACCAAGTGATGGACGAGGAAATAGAGTAGGTCCTTCAGCAGATGGTGACCAGAGTCACCGAGCACAACTACTACCACCACCCTTAGATGGTTCGCCTCGAACTCTGGGAGCAGGTGGACAGGAGCAGAACTAGATCGAGGCATAGAGGACTTTGTTCATGAGACATCAAGCATTGTTGTTTTCATTGTTCGTGGTTGTTTTATGTCTTTGTACTATGAGCTACAGTAATAAAATACACATGTCCATGTGATGTTTGCTTCACTACCTTTTCTTATTATTGATACTGAGAGGTTCTGGTTAAAACCGTTGACTTGACCGTCACATTCGAGATTCCTACTATAGGATTCCCAGTGACCACACACTACTTCCGACTGTGTGACTCGATCCTTGGAGCTGAGAGTAACGGTTGGATCTCTTGGTAGTGGCATCGAGGACTTATAACATCTTCCAGGGCATGAAAAAGTACCATTCATGTCAGGATTAACTGTATTAGGAAAAGAATGTGGTTCATCAATGGGATGAGACTAGGATTCTCTTTCCGAAAAAGGATAAATCTTAGTAGCTCCTGTAGGACGTAAGAAAAAAGGGTGTAGTTGAGTTCGTAACAAATGGCTGGTCCCACCCATAGTTTTTTGAGCGAACAGTTTACGGTTTACTCTGATCTCAATGTATCAGGTGTGTCTTCTCTTAGAAGGACCTATACCTGAGACAATGGAAATTTCTCGAGTTCCTCCAGGACTATGACTTTGAGATAGTCTACACTCCTGGGAAGGGGAATGTTGTAGCAGATGATATCTGTAGGATATTGGGCATTCAGCTGCTAGGAGAGGCGACGGAGCAGCTAGCTGTGTTGTAGATATACATTGTGGATATTGATGGAGCAACCTTTCTTCTATCTCTCACAGTCACTCCTTCACTTCTTCAGTGAGTCAAGGAGGAACAATGTGGGGATGTTGACTGTGAGACACGATGTGCTCAGATAACCCCAGGGTAGGCACCTGATGGATTTTCTGATGGAGGGGGGCATTTCAACCTCTTCAAGGGACGTACTATGGTACCAATTGCACTACAGGAGGAAGTGCATAGGTATTTTCACACTTCCTCTCTATATGTACATCTAGGAGTGGAGAATATGTACTAGGACCTCATATGATAGCACTGGTGGCTGGGTATGAAGAAGGTTGTAGCAGAGTTCGTTTCACGATGCCTCACTTATCAGCAAGTGAATGTGGATCACCGGGTACCAGTAGGCTTGGTACAACCCTTAGATGTCCCAGAGTGTATGTGGGATGGGATCTCTATGGATTTCGTGAAGGGGCTTCCACGTACATCCAGAGGACATGACTCTATATGGGTGATTGTAGACCGACTCACTATGTCGGCCCACTTCATACTGATCAAAGAGCAGGGCTCAGTAAAGAGTTTGGGACACCTCTACATACAAGAGATCGTATAGCTTCATGGTGTGCCATCGACGATCTTCTTCGATCGGGACACATGCTTTACTTCCCGATTTTGGAAGGGGTTGCAGGAGGAATTTGGGATGCATCTACGTTTGAGCACCGCCTTCCCTCCACAGATAGATGGCCATATTGAGAGGACCATTCAGACTCTCGAGGACATGATCCATGCATGTGTCCTTGACTATGGTCACAGCTGGGGAGGATCACTTACCCATGATAGAGTTTGTGTAAAACAACAACTACCACTCCACCATTAGGATGGCCCCTTATGAGGCACTATATGGCCGACCTTGTAGATCACTTCTATGCTGGACTGACCCAGGGGAGCCAGCTTTGTAGGACCAGAGATGGGGCAAGACACGACAGAGAAGGTGCGAATCATTCCGGAGCAGATTAAGACTGCACAGAGCATACAGAAGTCCCATGATGTTAGGAGATAGAGACCACTGGATTTTGAGGATGGAGACCACATTTTCTAACAGGATCTACCTCAACGAGGTTTATGGAGATTTGGGTGGGGTGGCGAGTTAACTCCACAATTCATTAAACCTTTCAAGGTCCTCAGTATTGTAGGTGAGGTGTCTTACTGCATGGCCCTTCCACCTCAGTTGCATCAGGTGCACGATGTCTTCCATGTATTTCAGTTGAGGAGATACGTGCACGACCCGACCCACATCATCGATCACAGGGGGATGGAAATTTATGATGGGGCGTCATTCACGGAGGTCCCGGTGGAGATCAAGGATTGATAAGAGCGAGTCCTACATATATGGTCGATCCTATGGTGCGCGTTCGCTGGAAGCACGGGAACCACCACGAGAGAACATGGGAGTGGGAGGCTCAGATGCATGCTTAGTACCCCCATTTGTACCCCTAGTGTGTGTTGTATCTTTATGGGGACGTAAATCCCTGAGGTTGGGGTAATGTAAAGACCATTAAATTTCAAGGATTATTTTTCTTAAATACTTTTGAATTTTATGAGTACGTTGTTTCTTACGGTACCTGAATCTGAGGCCCGGTGTTCCTGGCCTTAATTTCTGAAGTTTTGTTCGGGTATGTTCAGTAAACGTACGGGAAGATTTTCTTATCTTTTGAACCAGTGCTCGGAATTGAAATATGAGGACACCGATGAACTTGCAACGCCAGAATTCACTTATGGGGACCTTTACTGTAGTTGCGTTTTAGGCGAGTTGAAGGTTAATTTTTGGAGATATATAATAAATTAAATAAAATTGTTGTACACAATTTTATTTATTTTTTGTAGTTATAACCTACAAGAGGAAGTTAAGGGTGGGCCCACACCCCGCATAACCTCCCCTAGGATGATTTAGTGTTGTGGGGCCCACACGAACCCGAACCCTTCCACCTCCCCTCAACACCCCATTAATTCCATATTTTTTATTTTTTTGACAACTCCTCATTAATGGTGGAGCCTCTCCACCTCCCTCTTCCCATAAATTGTGATAACTCATATAATTAATGTCTACATTAATTATTCGGCACTTCTTTTGAATCAAATTGAATTGCATAGAAATTCTAGTAATTTGATAGCCTTTTTATTACTTTTGGGGAAAGGCACTGGAGAATTAGGAGAGATGTGACCCTTCTTTGATGAAGAACACCATTCTTCAATGAATAACATCCCTAACAAACAACGCGAATGACTTCTTCCAATGGTGCTTCTTCTACGGATGCACCTTGACGTCAAGGAGTCTACGTCTCTTACAACAACGAGCCTTCCACCCTCATTGATGGGATTACACCGTATGTCCATGACGCCTGACTACTGCAATGCACGTCTTCTACGGCATGACGACGTGTGACGTCTATTGCGAGGTAGGGGTTTGTACAATTTTAAATGAATAATTTGTACCCCTTCTTTGTTGATTTTTCGGAATTTTTCATGGCTGATTGATATTGCCTAACGTAGAGGGTGAAGGCCAATCAAACATGGCCCAACGACCCTCTATTATTCTCGTTCATTTTAATTCACAACGGGAAGCAGCGACGATCAAAGGCAGAGGCCGCGCGCCAGCCCCGTGCAGAAGAACTGTGGCCCCCAACCGTGGGACGCTCAGCCAAAGAAGAAATGGCATGCTAAAGACAACCGGGATGAAGGAAGACCGCATCGCCACAAGGGGTGCCGAAATTTGGAGGATCATGGTTCGCATTATGCTGGCCACTCGGCGGGTGAACCGGCCGGCAGGCGGCCGACCGGGCTGAGAAGTCCTGCATCGCCGGAAGGGCACCACGCTTGGGGATCCGCGGCCCGCCCTGTGGGCCGCTTGCAACTGGAAGGACGACCGGCTTCAGCCGGCCAATTGGGAGGGAGGTTCCACTTGGAACCACCGGTTTGGGAAAGTGCCCCCCCCTCGGACTGCTCGGTCATCCGAGCTGCGCCCTTCCGGGCTGGGCCTCGTCGCGTCGGGCTAGGCGGCGTCGCGTCGGGCCGGGCCACGTTGGATCAGGCAGTTCTGTGCCAGGCTGGGCCACGCTGCATGATTCACAGGGTAGGTCCAACCCTTTTTTGGGTCGAACACGCCAAAAACTAGGTTGACCCGACCCGTCAGCCCGCTGGGCTTAACGGGTCGGGCCCGTTTCCACTTAAAGGTAAATATATTGAAGACTGCATGTCCGATCAACGCGCCGTCTGTGGCATTGGGACCCTTGTGATGTGGAGGTACTTTTTGGATACTCTAAGTTATTTTTGGACAACTTGGGAAAATGGCCGGGTTTGGAACATGCGTAATTTCCACAAGGCCCGTGGAACATAAAAACTAATAACTCTCAGACCGGGCGTTCGATTGACGCACCGTCTATCGCGTTGGATTTATTTTGATGAGATGGAACATTGGTATATATCAACTATGGAATTCGTGAAAGTTGATGTATCGAACCCCTTTGCTCGAGGAGCGGACCATCCCGGAATCGAGCGTGCTGTGTGCGGGAACCCTAGAGCTGAGTTCGACAGCGACGACAACTGGAATCCTCCGTGGGTTCGACAGTGAGGACTGCTATAATGGAATCCTCCATGGGTTTGAAATCAATGACTACTATAATGGAATCCTCCATGGGTTCGACAACGATTAATACTGTTCTTGTATCCTATGTGGGTCCGGTATTTTAATCTCTGTACTTTAATCCTGTGTGGGTCCGGCAGAGTAGCTGGTCTTGTATCCTGTGTGGGTCTGACAGCTTAGATGAATCAATAACTACATCTAATCATCTTCATCACTATAGAAAAATCTGTTCTCATATCATGTGTGGGTCTGACAGCTTAGCTGGTCTTGTAACTTGTGTGGGACCGACAACTTAGATGAATTAGTGACTACATCTGATCATCTCTATCACTATATGAAAGATGTATACCTATATGAGCTGAGTCTTGATTTTCAATCATTATCATCGATGTGATTGATTTCTTTCCTATGTGGACTGGGTTGTATTTGGTCTTGAGAGTTGGAGCCCTACTATGGGTGATAACTTATGTATATGTATGGGCATATATGTAAGTAAGGTTGGTTGATTCTTCATGTTTGTATCTCACTTCTGTGGTTTATCCTTTGTGGATTCTGGGAGACCGTCGGGGGTCTCGGGGTCCCTACTAAGTATCGTATACTCACCCCTACATGGGAATTTCCCGCAATACATTGTGTTGGTTTTAGATGACTGACATCACTGATCGAGGTAGAGACTTGTAGAGTTGGATGGTACTCGGAGGTAGACCACTTGGCGAGACGTACATGGATTTGGCATACAGACTTGAGGTGATGAGGAGTCCATCTGTACCCACCCAATATGTGAGATTCCCAAAGGACTACTCAATGGTTTCTATTTTACTTCACTGTAGTTGTGATATCTTTCAGTTATACTATACTATCAGTTGGGCTTGTATACTGACCCATTTAATTTTCATCACTTACTTTTATAGTAATTTTACTTAGTGCATACTTCGTATGTGTACCCTATTGTGTTGTTTTCATTTAAAAATGCAATGCCATCCCTTTTTATCGGGATTTACACCTTTGGTGCTAGTCGCCAGCCCCTGGCCTATGGAAGGCGGGCTTGGGGTAGTCACGACACGGGCCTGAGGATGGGTCGTGACATATATGAGCATCAATAAACACCTCTAGAGTGAAGGATCAATCATTACACATAAATAATTATTTATTCGTCCAAACGTTAGTGGGATTTCACTTCCCAGGGCAGTCATCATAAGATCTTATTATTGGTTCATTTTTATAATATGTTCTATGATTAGTTCTTTACTCATACGATTATATCCGACAGAGATAGAGATTTCATTCATCTAGAGATAGGTTCTATGTCAGTTTTAGAGAATTAAGAACATTTCATTAAGTCTCAACGCTTTTCACTACATCTAGATGGTGATGAGATTTCAAGTGCAATAGGTTTTGAGGATGGGCTCTAGTACGCCATCTGTATGCAGGTGAATGTCATTCTGCTACCTACCTTCTATGAAATAGTAATTTAGGATCTCATCACTATGTTCATCCTATGGGAAGACAATAGTACAAGGTATAATGGATCTGTGATGTAGAAGTGATGTTATTAATATTTTAATGACTTATTATATACTCCCTTTATTTATTTTATATTAAATGTGCATAATTTTTGTGAAATATTAATATTTTAATACTAAGGATAATTTTTGAGCTTTTTTAGAAGTAGTCCAATTGAGTGAGTTTACTATTTTTTTATAAATCTCACCCTACTAATCCAAATTGTGTGCTTATTGTTTTGTAGGATTCCTAATTCAATATATAACATTTCATTGTAAGAGATAATGATCCAATTCTTCGATTTTAAGGCCCATATGGACCACACAAGGAGGCCTACAGAATCTGTGATGAAACTGGACCAGCCATGAAGATTTAATTTCTGGACTCAATAAGGAAGTAAAAATTATTTTATTATTGTCCAATGTTCGGGGGATAATTAAAGGAGTATTGGATAAAAATTTCAAGGCCCAAATCTAAGAACAATGGGCCCAAATGAACCTTTTCAATCCATCCCACCATTCTGGTCGGGAATTAAAATCAGTATAGTATTCATAAAATTTCTCATGATTTATGCATCAAATCGAGTTGATATTTTTCAGTGTGAAAGAGTAGATATAGGCGACAAACTTTGTTGAATAAATCATTAGGATTTGAAGGCATCTTCCTATTCAAAAACCCTTTCAAATTTTCCACTTCAAAAGGACTGCATTGAAATGGATATATTAAATTATTTTAATCAGCTGACCATAATTTTGGATACATAGGTCCAAAGTTCTCAAACATTTGAGACTAGTCAGAAAACTTTATTATCTACATCTTTGAAGAATGATATTTCTCATGATTCGGCTGTCCGAATAGCCAACACGGTGATGCAATTGTAGGGACAGATTGGGAATGCAAACAGTCCACTCCTTGGGATATAAATACTCTCCCTTCTCTCCTTGAGATGGGTTGGAATTTACTAAGAGATAAGGTCATATTGGAACGACAAAAGCCTTTCCAAAGGCTTGGGAGGACCTACCATACTCATTTATTCACTTGAGAGACCATTCCTCCTCTCTTTGTTTTCATTTACATTTATGTTTTTCATTGTTGTAATTTTCTAAGTCCTTTTGTAATTCTGTTTTAATGCAAATTTTTTCTTCAATATCTCTTATTCTCATCCCACTTCTGTAGTTTAATATAAATGTTCTTTAAATAGTTAAAATTCAGTGGAATCTCCTTCCCTTATTTTTCTTTCTCATTCAATCAAAAATCCCTTTTTAGTTTTCATCATTTTTCTTGTGTGTTTGTTCGATGTACCACTCTTTTCTAATCCCTTTCATTTTCATCAATTATTAATTTATCATCATTATTATTATAACTAGACTATTAAACACCCAAATATCTATGTAAATATCAATTTGGGGTGAGTCCAAATTTAGGGATGTTAAGTGATTGAGAGTATTTTCTCGATGAGTATTCGTTAATTTAACATTGTGTATGTTGGACTTAATATGTCATGGATTAATGACATATTTTGTTTAGCATGCGGTTTCCATGAATTATTGGAACCATAAATACACTACCATAAACATGTCCTGATTGAGAACATAATCCTAGTTGGGTTAAGGCTTGGATTAAATCTTTAACACTTAGGAATTCTAATCGACGTCAACTTGTGAAGTGGGTGTTAATTTAAATACAATATAAAGCAAAGGTCAAGGATATCACAAGCTTAACACCGTAATAATGACCTCACCCCAATATTTAACAATTTTTTAAATCAATTATAGTCAATATATCATTTCAATTATGCTCTGCAAACAAATACCACTAATCAAAATACAATCAACTAAAAACAAATGACTATTACAATGTATCATCACCGAGAATTCGACCCGAGTGCTGCTATACACATTAGCAGAGTACCAGAAATTTGACCGGTCGATAGGAGACAATCATCCATGCATTTCAAATGGTGTTGTTTCTGGGGATGGTGCTTTATGTAGTCATTAGTTTCTGGTTATTGTAAAAAAACCCAAAAAAAATTTAAAAAATTAGAAAAAAAAAACACAAATAAAAACCCTTCTTCTCATAAAAATCATAAACTGAAAAAATAAAATGAAAAAACGATCTTCCACTTTCTTCCAAAATATGTCTGAATTCCCAATAGCCTTCCAAACAATCCTTTGGGTTTCTTTGACCCTGAAACAGAGTGAAAAACTCACCAACATAGGAGGAACATAAGAGGTAATCAAATAATTCAAGAACCAGTCCTTGTCTAACCAGTTGAATGAGAAATGACCAATCCTAGGGAACAAACTGTTAAAGAACATGTTGTCCCTGATATGAACTACCAACCGCTTGGTATTCAATATCCAAACATAGAAGCTGACTTCGAACTCAAATCGGGTTTGATTCATCTTCTCCCTCATTTCAACGGGCTAGCCGGTGAGGATCCACATCTCCACCTGAAAGAGTTCCAAGTGGTAGGCTCTACCATGAAGCCTCAAGGGGTTTCTGAAGAACAAATCAAACTTAGAGCATTACCTTTCCCCCTAGATGACACTGCTAAGTCATGTATTTACTACCTACCTCCTGGTTCCATAACCACATTGAATGACATGAAGCGACTCTTCTTAGAGAAATTATTTCATGCTTCTCGTACTGCTTCTATCTGAAAGGAAATAAGTGTTATACATTAATTCCCAAGTAAATCACTCCATGAGTACTGGGAGAGGTTCAACAAGCATGTGGAAACCTATCCACATCATCAAATCCCTGACCAAATCGTGATCCAATACTTCTATGAGGGGTTATTTATTATGTAGATAACTCTCATAGATGCTGCAAGTGGCGGTTCTCTTGTTGATAAAACTCCTGCAACAGCAATAGATTTCAAAAGTAACATGGCTGAAAACACACAACAATTCCATACTCGAGCACATGTTCAAGTCAAACAATCTCATGATAATCAATCAATTGAGCTGAATGAGATGAACGATTGGATGAGTGAACTTACAGGTCTTGTGCGACAACTAGCTGTGGCTACCAAATACTCAAACTCATCTTCTTCGCAATAAATATTTCATAGACCTATAAAAAACTGTGGAATCTGCAACTCATTATCTCATCTAACAAAAAAATGTCCACAACTTCAAGAGGATAAATCTGATTCATCTGGACCAATGGAGCTCAATGAAGTATATTCTTAGTGGAACACCAACCCTCAACTATTAGGTCAGTTTGATAGAAACTTCAACCAACCTCACTCTGATCCCTTCTCTTCTTCCTGTAACCAAGCCCATAGGTATGGTAATCACATATCTCATCCCCATCAATTCCCACCTCAAAACCGAAACCAGTATCAATATGGTAAAGGTGTTGGTAACTTCCAACAACCATATCCTTTTGTTCCTCAACCTCAAAGGAACAATCCTCCTCCTGGATTACATTATCCTAGCGAGCCTTCCCAATTCCAAAACCAATAAAATCGATTTCCCAAGAACCAAAATCTATGTAATCCCAATCCTAGACAAGCCTCTTCTTCCAAGAAACAATGGGAAATTGTGGTGGAAGTTCTTTCCTCCTTCACCCGTTCAAGCCTCAAGAACATTGAAACCCAAATTGGTCAACTTGCATCCCACCTTAGTTAGCAGCAACCATCCAATTCTTCCCAACTCCCAACTCAACCATTACCCAACACCAAGGGTAATGTAAGTACAATTTCAGTTAGATCAGGAAAGAAAATTGCTATGCCTCATGATAAGTCATCCAAACATCCTTTGAATTTTGACCTAGAAAATGAAAAGAAAAAGAGACTTGAAAAGGAACCTGAATCCATTCCCTCACCTCCTTCAATTATACTTAGGAATCCAATTCCTTTTCCTCAATCTGTTTCTAAACCAAGGAAGTCCTTTGAACCTGATCTTGAAATGATCAACATGTTTAGATGTTTTGATATCAACATTCCACTCTTGGATGCAATCAAAAAAATTCCTAAGTATTCCATGTTTATTAAGGAATTGTGCACCCACAAGAGGAAACATAGGAACTTTGAAAATGTTTCCACCCATAATTCTATTCCCAAAAAGTGAAAAGATCCCGGGACCTTTATAGTTCCATGCCAAATTGGAAGATCCAACATTGATGATGCACTCATAATCCTAAGAGCCTCAATTAATGTCATGCCCAAATCCATATTCTACATCCTTGGTATACATAACTTAAATCCACTAGGTGTTGTTATTCAATTATCCAATCAACGCACAACCAGTCCTGAGGGAATTATTGAGGATGTCCTTGTCCGATTCAATGATCAGATCTTCCTTGCTGATTTCTATTTCCTTGACATGGAAGGTGAGACAAATTCTTCTCAATCTCCCCTAATTCATGGAAGAAAATTCATCATGACTACCAGAACCAATATTGATGTCCATTTCGGCATCTTATCCATGGAATTCGGTGACCAACTGGTCATGTTCAACATCTTCCAAGCCATGTGATACCCATCTGAGGATCACTCTGCATTCTCAATACATGCTTCTGAGGACACTTAAAAGTGTCAATAGAGCCCCAATCCACCATTTTATTCAGGTTCTAATGACAATGGATCTTGTGAAATTTGCACCATGATTAACCAAGTCATAAATGGTGAAGTTGATGTGGACCTCTCATTCATAGACTCCATAAATCTAGAGGAACATGAAAACTCTCTTGAATCCCACATCAACTCTTATCTTTATTGATCCACCTTGTACAGTATTAAAAAGAATGAATCTGAAGCAACTAATGCCCCTTCTTCCACTACTGAGTTGTCTAACCCAAAAATAAAAGATGAGATTGATCTAAAACCTCTTCCCGAACACCTAAAATATGAATTCCTTTTCCATAATCACTCTTATCCTGTCATTATCTCTGCTTCACTTACTGAAACTGAAGAGTCCAATCTTGTTCAGGTGTTAGAGGAAAACAAAAATTCCATAGGATAGACCCTAGATGACATTCCAGGAATCAACCCTGCTCTTTGCATGCATCACATAAATCTTGAGGAATCATCCAAACCAATTAGAAAGCCACAAGGAAGACTCAATCCACTCATCCTGGAGGTAGTTATGTGTTGATTCTCCTTTCTGTCACATAGTATAAAGGAATGTAAAGGGAAATAACATGAACCCAAAGTGATTCATCCTTTGAAAAAGACATCAAAAATTGACAAAAGCATGAGAAAAGATTAAAATGCACTTGAGTCGTGAAAGTTCCACTAAGGTCATGCAATTATACTTGAACGCCGCCCATTGGTCGCGCAGGTGACTTGTGCGCCTTCTTTGAAAATTTTTCCAGGGCCTTTTCCAGCCTATAAATACCCCCTATGGGCCCCCCATTTCGGGGACGACAAATTCCAGAACCTCAAATTTGAGCTCCCGGTGCCCTAGTCTCTTCTCGAAGCTTCCGAACACTTCTATGGTAATTTCTTAACTAGAATGGAAGATCTAAAGAGGGGGAAGAAGGCCTAATTGTTGAAAATCATCAAAACTTGTGTGCCTAGGTGGCCAGCCTTTAAGGGAAATGGCCACACTTGCGCGTCACATAACCCCTTCTGTAACACCCCGACCCCAGTTACCCAGAGTCGGTGCATTACTTTGTAACATTGGCATGATCACAAAAGATTAAGTATCGAAAGACTAATTAGTTTAGTATCCTTGTAAACACTAGATAAATTCATAAACGTTACATGACATCATAAAGTGAAAAACTACAATAACAAAGTCTCCATAGTCAACACTCATATCCTCTTCTGACTATCTGTGTAGGTCATTCATAAAATACTTCTTCACATCCTGGAAAATCTTAAAACATTGAAAGGGGTGAGCTCAGATGCTCAGTAAGGATAACAATATTGCGGAAGCATTCATAAATAAACATTAACATTTAAGGAAATTTATAACTAAAACAAAAGCCTTTTTTAAACTTGAACTTCAGCATAATATGGAAAAAATAAAATTAAATAATGAAATTTACTTACTCACATGGATATTATACTAGTCGAATAATCACATGCAATATCAATAACCACTTTCATAATGATGGAATGCATAATGCCAGACTATCATAACCACATAGCCAAGGCCTCGTGACAAGAACACAAATAAGATTTTGTCAAGGCCTCGTGCCAAGACTCTAGTTTGTCTCATGAGACCTACCGATGCATCGGGGAGCTGTAGCGGGCTCCACCCGTCACTTATTAAGTCCAATGCATTTCTCATATGAATAGATTTAAACATATCATAAACCATAACATAATCGTATCACATAAAACATGCATAAAGGAAACATAACATTTCCACATTTAAATCACAAGATATCAATACAACACATTGATATAATAAAAACACATTCAAAACCATTTTCAATACCAAAATAAAATAAAGATAAAACTTTGTATTTATATTTCATTAAAAAAAAGGTATGGCTTGTAGAGGAAGCCGAAAGAGAAATAATGGTCACAGCGGCGGAGAAGTCATTGTCGCCTCATACGTAAGACAAAAACATTCCATTTGTCATTTAGTAAAATGAATTTTAAAAAAATATTCCTTTTTCAATAAAAGTCAAAGTCAAAGGGGTTTATACACCGTATAAAAGAAAGTTGTGTATAAAAGAAAATATGCCTCAATGAAAGGAGATTGAGACGAAGACCCTTACAAAGCTCTTTTTTTTAATTAAAGTAGATTTATTATGTGTATTCACTATAAGTACACATAAATAAAGTACAAACACAAGATAGGACATAATAATATCATGACATAATTTGAAAGTAGGAGATTAACCCAAAGAATAGAAATTGGGTTAAGAAGTTCCCTTACCTCGTGTCCGAATTCACTCGACCGTTCTTTGATCTCCTGAATAATAAACTAGAGTTAATTTATAATTTCTTAAGAACCTTTTAAAGTTTATTATTCATTTTATTTCACTTATTACCATGTTATGTACATTATGTAATTATTTATGTTAATAACGGTCGTTTTGACGATCTTAGGTACTTGAGTCAAAAAGAAACTTTTTATAATTACACTTTGTTAATGTGGTAATATATCCATTATATCCATAATTATATTCATGATTTATATATCATATACATCATATATATCCAGTATATACATTCATTTATAATATTACACAACATTTAGAGTTAAGAAATGAAATGCACCGTTCATGGAGATGGTAAGCCGTAAGTACGCATGAACGATACTTTCATTTCTATTTCGTATTTAATGGAATGAAATTATATTTATATAAAGTTATAATATAATTCCCATATAATATAATGTATAATACCATTTACTCCATCCTTTATACATCCCACATATGGCATTAATGATTCAAATCACTTTGAGGGGGCGGTAGTCCGCACTTCCTAAAATGAAATTATCGCGTTTACACATAATGGAAATCATAAAGTATGCCACAAATAAGAAATAAAGAAGCATAAGGAAAACATAAACATAATATATATATCATATATGAAAATATTTTCATCAAAATGGCAACCATTAGAGGTGTCAAAAGAATATTGAACAATCATCATTTCGTGAGGCAGTATTTCACCACCCACAGAAATAGTATGTTTTTTAACCATTAGACGAAGTTGTGTGTAAGTGTAAAAAAATACTTATCATAACAAAATACTAGTAAATTTTAGATACTGGTGATTTTACAAAATAAATGAATAAAAAGTGTTTAATGGGTTGGAGAAGCAAAATAAAACAAAACAACATTAGAGAAGACATTACCATAAAATCGGGTAACTCTTTTTGATTTGTGCCAAAGGCTTCCTTGCGAAGACTTATGCCCAAAGTGAGGATTCTAGGAGTAAGATAGGGAAGTTTCAATAGTATTTGGGAAGAGTTTGGCTGAGCAAAATGTCTTGAACATGTGAATATGGTGGTAGTGGTGGGGGCATTTTATAAGAGGAGAGAAGGGGCACTCTTCGAAAGATTGAAATGTTACTTTATTATGAAATGTTTTTTCGGATTCTAAAGGTCCCACACTTATATTTTTCGAGGATAAGGTGATAAGGGTTCTAAATCTACTCATCCAATAGGTTTTTGACAAGTGTAAGTCTTATATTTTACATTATCTTTTCATTTTATTTAAATCATTAATTAATGAGGTAATCACAACATCATCATGGTGTCATAAATAATTTAATTTATCTAATTTCTAAAAATTATAAAAAAATTTCATGATGTAGGAAATATTTTTAGCTTTCTAATGAATATTTATAGTCAAAATTATTACTTGTATAACCCCATTTAATTTTTTTTTAGTAAAACAACTCTTGTTTGTGACATTTTTATTTTAACATTAAATAAAAAGTTTTAATGTCATTTTACTACCAATGTGGCTCCATGGGGTCCCCAAGTTGACCCATGGATTTTCTTGGTCTTCCATGACTCATTAAATATGGGTATGACAAGTGTAAAATTATTTTCATATTTTTATAATATCATTTTTACCTTAAATTTCACTAATTACCTTTAATCGCGATAAATTAAACTTAAAAGTTACTATTCACCAAAAAAATATCTTATTCCTATTGAACCACATTTTACTTCCTAATGAAAAAAATGTATGTTGGATTTTTGAAAATCAAAACACATAAGTGGTAATGTTTCATTTAAACGAAAAATCAGTTTTTTAACTACCACTTAGTGGTTTCACTATTCATCAAAAAATGAAGTTTTTTCAGAACAATGCCAAAATTTCACCCTAAACTATAATTGATATTCCAAATTCAAAAATGATGTCTAATTTATGAAATTACAAACATATAAGTTGCATTAATTAATTTTATAATTAATTCCCGCTGTCACAACAAATAGAGTGTTTTTAAGAAACAATATATAACAAAAGATTGACAATTGTTTATGTCCAATTTCAAAATGAAATTAATTCTAATGAACACAATTGGATAAAATAGTAAAAATATATTCTAATTATACTTTAAAACCACTCAGTAGTATAATTTATCACTATAAATTATTTTTATTAAAAATGTTGTTTTTATGTATTTTTCACTATTCATAGAAAATGGGAAGTTCTCAGAAAAATACCAAAAATTCAACATAGGATAATTTTGATATTTCGAATCCAAAAATGAAGTCCATTTTGAAATATAAAATATATATAATTTTCAAAAAGTGGTTATTACTATTCATAATGGCTATTTTGATTGGTCGCGGTGTGTTAGAATCTCAAACATACGTACAATGAAAACTATTTCATTATTGAAAGAGAAGCGTATCGTGGAAGATCGGGGTGTTACATTCTCCCCTACTTCAATAAATTGCATCCTAACAATTTTAAATTTCATTTGAAAATAAAAGGATGAAAATAGAAAATACCTTTGTGGAAAACCCACATCAGAAATATGGTTAATACAAATATAACTATAAAAGAAAGAAAGATAAGTAAAAAGGTCACCCAAGATAGCCCATGCTAGGATTCTATGAAAATATGGATATGGAAGAAAAAAAACCATCAAGGTCTGATGGAGAGTTGTAGAAAACTGGATTAGGAGAAAGCTAACCACAATAAAATCACAAACTTGTGATTGGATAAATGGTCATTGAATCCCCAGTTGGAAAAGTTAATCGGCAACGTTTTTGTTTTAAGTTACCTTTTATAAAGATGAAGAATTTATTTAGGAGATTTACTAAGAACGTAAGGGAATATACATACTTGTCATGTAGACTTTCATTCTTTAATAAATTTTTACCACAAAACCAGCTTTCACTCTAAAAGGTAATAGAACTCAAAAATATTCTATTTATCCTAATTTTATAAGGATCCAAATATTAACACATACCATTTAGATTAGTAAAAATATTTTATAATAACCAGGGACTTCCTGTAGGCTAGTGGTAGGTAATAAAGGCTTATCGCACTATGGTTGTGGGTTCGATTCCGACAGCTTTGTCTGACGCAACAGGTTATCCCCCGACCTGTAGGTTATCCTTTTCCTAAAATTATAGTATTATAATATTCCAAAAGTAATCTTCAGAAATGTTTTAACCTTAAACAATACAATCCAAAGTTCAACTCAATCCATTCTAACCTTTATAGTTATCCAAAATACATCTGTCCAGACTATCTCTAAAAGGTCTCTATATTCCAAAATCAATTGTAACATCAGATTCCCCCAAAAAAGTAACGTTTATCTTATTGTCACATACTAAAAATATGATTACCTTCATCATATTAAAAAATTAATGAAAACAACAAGTACTACAGTACAATCCTTATATATATCACATTATTCTTATAACCATATAATCCTTGAGTCCAAAAGCACCAAAACATTAATTATTCCACATCAACTGTAGTAACAGCATAAGATTATCCTCGATCCCTTGGCCTTTTCTGAGGTATGTTTCCCTAACGCTTAGGAAATTCATATGCATAATGCCCAATTTCCCTACAATTTTAGCACTCAACATTGATATCCCCTTTCTTTCCCTTTCAATCACGAGCCTAGTGACCTTTTTCTCTACAATTATAACAAACTCCCATTCCATTAAGGCAAGTACCATCAATAA
>CAUJRU010002765.1:0-65930 GCA_963277665.1 Viscum album | reverse complement strand
CAATACTTGAGCACAACAACATACAACTGATACATATTCATATTCATCAGTGGAAAGTTCCATAACCAGTAATGATCTTCCATTTCACTAAGGAAATGTAGATCTTGGATCATAAGGTCTTCTAAGTTTTGTGTGTAAACATTTTCTTGCCTCTTGACAGAAAGAATAAACTCTTCCTTGGAATTATTTACTAAGCACTTATCATTCCTAAAATTCACAAGGGAGCCTTCATTACATAATTGTATTATGGTAATGAGGTTGTTCTTAACACCTTTAACAAGTAAAACATTTGAAATCAATGTTTTTCCAAGAAGAACAATGTTACCTATACGAATAATTTCTCCCTTAGCATTATCTTTGAATGTTACTTTTACTCCTTTTGTCTTGATAATCTTTTCAAAGAATATTTTGTTACCAGATATATGCCGGGAACATCCACTGTCCATTACCAAGTATTTCTGTTGGTACCTTCTTTATTTTCCCGAAAATAAGAAAGTTAGACTTTCAGAATCCAAATATTCTTGGATCCGGAATTGTTAGACTACAAATTTTTGGGTATCCGCATTTGTTTAGAAAATTAAGCTTTATGAAACCCAGGATATTGAATATTATTCAAAGAACAATTTTCCTTCCAATTCCCACAACTTTTACATTTAGTACAAAAAGGGGCTCTAGAAGGAATAAAGTACTTGTTTTTGAAAATAGGTTTTTTGTGAGTATAACCTACTCCAGTAGTGTTTCCTTGAGGTTGAATTTGAGAATACATCTTGTCAAAAAATTTCCTTTCCAGAGGTAAAGTTTGAAAGAAGTTTCGTAAGGGAAATTTTTTCAGATTTTAGTCTGATGACTAAATTCCTATCCTCTGGAATTATTTCCTTAGAGTTAGAATTTTCCTCAAAATAATTTATTTTTAAAATAGAATTCTTATGATCTTTAGAAAGTTTTTCCTTTTCAGAATTTACTTCCTTAAGGTATTTAGAATGTTTTTCTAAAATATCACCCTTATCTCTATGATCTCTAGAGAGGTCTGAAATATCTTTTGTAAGAATTTCATCCCTATTATTTCCCTTGTCTAATTTCATATAAATTTTACAATTTCTTGCTTCTAACAATTTAGAAAATCTAGATACTTATTCATATGATGGTGATTCTTCATTATATGAAGATGAAGTAACTTCATTAGAAGTAATATCTCAAGAATAGTAATTATTATCAAGAGATAAATTTGTTAAATCCTCGGCAGATCATACCATGGCCATAATACATGTATTAGGGAAATAAGTAGTAGCAATGAATCCCATATTTTTCTGTGATGATGATTCATATTCAGAAGATTCACTTTATGAATAATATCCATAGCTAACACTCCGAGTATCATTTTCTTTAATTCTTTTCTAGTGCTTCGAATGATATAATTTCTTGTTGTTCCTTTCTAAATTACTTTCCTTGTTTTCCTTATTTTTCAATAAAGGGAAGTCAGGTTTGATATGACATGTTATTCTACATTCATAACAAGTAACATTACCATCATTCTTATGTTTGTAGTCTTTCTTATTTTACTTATTCTGATAGTTCTTTTGAGATACCATCTAGTTCATTCTCTAAGAAAGATTAGCTAATTCATTATTAGACTTTTCTGTATCACTAGATTTTGACTTAATAATCACTTTATTTGACTTTTATCTAGTTACTATTTCTTGGGTATTTACTTTCATATGTTTAGAAGTAGTTGTGTATGAAAATCCTTCATTCCCAGTCTTCTTTTTAACATTTTCAGCATCTCTCTTCATTCTAGTCTCATGCTGAAGAAGAGTTCCAAATAACTCATCTACGGAAATATGGGTAACATTCTTTTATTCATCAATTTTTGTCCTCTTGGACTCCCATTCATTTGTCATTATTCCTATGATCTTATCTACAAGGGCCTCATCATCCAAAACTTGTTCTCTCATAGATTTTATGCTATTCATGATAGTCATAATCCTTTGTTGTACGTTGCTTATGGGTTCTCCATAAATAATGTTAAGCCATCGTATTCAGCTTTCTGCATAGCTCTTATTGTCTCAATAACCTTAGATGAACCAAATTGTGTAACTTCATGTTTCTTACATATATAGTGTTTGCTGCTTCACATAGGGATATTTGACTATAGATGTTTCTAATCATGGAACATACCAATGTATTTTTGACTCTGAAGTTTGCTTTATATTCTGATTTCTCCTGATTAGTAAAATTTATCAATTCTTTATCAAGAATCTTATAGTCTCCTCTTATAATTAGGTATTTATCAACTCTAGTATTGATAACAAAAGACTTCATCTTATCTCTCTTGTACTCATAATCATTTCCATCAAAAATAGGAGGTCTTGTAGAATTTAGATTTTCGATAGAACCAACATTTAAACCTGCCATCTCAAGGAAAATATTGGCACAAAAACTTGTTAGTAATATATGTTTGTAAACAAAAAAAATATCCTAAGAAATAAAAAACAAAACTAGAGTATCTCAAAGAAAAAAAGAATCCGATCTTTATGAGTCCAAAAATGTATGAATTTGAAAAAGTATGAATGTGAATAAGTATGAATCTAAAAAAGTATGAATCTAAAAAAGTATGAATCTGAAAAAGTATGAATCTGAAAAAGTATGAATCCGAAAAAGTATGAATTCAAAAAAGTATGAATCTGTAAAAGTATGAAACCGGAAATTAAATTCTGAAAGTAATAAGAAGAAGAATTATCTTCTGAATCTAATCATGAGATTAATTCAGATCTGACCAAAACTCTGAAGCCAATTGATTTGAGAAAAAAAAAACTTATATTTGAATATAAGTATTTTAGAGACCTCCTCTAATACCACTTGTAGGATTGAATATGTAAAAAAGAGATGATCAAATACAATAGCGGGTGAATTGTATACTTTTAAAAATCCCTATGCAAATTTTTTCATAACAAAAATTCACAACACCTCTAAGCACTAATAACTTTCTTGATTCCAGAAAAGTTATTCTGGAAATGAAACTTAACACAATTTTACAACAAGTAAGATTCTACCTTAAAGCATATAGAATCCTATATAATCAGAGTACATGTATAATGAAGTATAAGAAGATTATACTTTACTCAACAACTAAAATACATCGGAAAAGAAAATGGAAATACTACAAGTAACAAGTATTAACTCTTTTAACCCAAAGATAAGGGTATACAACAACCCTAGATAAAAGGTCCCTTGATTTATACTTTCAAGAAAGTATATCTTACCCAAACTAGATAAGCCCTCAATCTGAAGATTGGTACCTGTCTTGCTATACCCACAAGCACTCGATTTGTAAGGAAATTAGCACCTCTGACTTCACAACTCGAAGTCTCTGATTTCAAGGAAATCACACCTCTTCTCTAAGAAAATCTACCCAAAGTAAAGTTTGAACAAGCCGTTCAAACATTCTGCACGAATCTTGAGAGTTTATAAGAGCCTCTCTATCATTATAAAACACTTCTGAAAATTCTGAGCATCAAAAGGTCTAAAAGTTGTGAGCTTGTTAAAATGAGCTCTTATTTATAGGCGTAGCTCCAATGGTTGGCTCCCTCCTCCAACAGTGTTATTTTTCCTTGAATTTTAAAGGGACCTGTACACATGTAACTCAACCAATGGTAAGTTAATAACTGAAATCATGACATAATTTTATAACAAAAACAAGTGTAAGACAAAGTATTAGTCATAATTAATAAAATATTTGGAATGTAAGAAAATGAATGTTCGGAGTCTGACCATAAATAAATTCGGAGTCTATAATACACGAATATTTGGATTCTGTTTTCTAGGAATTCGGAACCTGAACTCTATAGAATTCCTGAGTTTGAATTTCAAGGAAATTCGGAATCTAGATTCACAAGAATTCAGAACCAGAACATACAAAGTTTGGAGTCAGAGTTCATGATAATTCGGAGTCTGAACTCATAAGAGTTCAGAGTCTTTATACAGAGAACTCGGAGTCAGAACTTGGGAAAGTTCGTAACCAGAATTCGTATATAGAATTCGGAGTCATAACTCAGAAGAGTACGTAACCGGAATTCATATTCCGAATTCGGAGTCAGAACTCAGAAGAGTTCGTAACCAGAATTCGTATTCAGAATTCAAAGTCAGAACTCACAAGAGTTCGTAACCGGAATTTTGAGAATTCGGATCCTTAAAACCGAATGCTTCATATATAGGTATTTATAAGATTCCAAGGTTTTGGTTAACAAAATATTTTACACTTAGAAAATTTATGATATGATCAATTAAAACATGGTTAGGATAAATTTTCCTGGGGAAGGAAAATATTCCTTAGAGAAGTAAAACACAGGGTAAAAATTGATTTTCCATGAGATAAGGTGTTTGTGATTTTAAAAACAAGAATGAATGGTACAGTTATAAGGAGAACCTTATTTACTTAACAATCTCCCCCAAACATGAAGGAATGGAAAAGTCATAAGGAAAACCTTATTGACTCAACAACCATTGGACCCTAGGTCTACTTCTAGTGGTAAGTCGTTGCGATCCCATTCCAGCAGTAAGCCGTTGCGACCTCATTCAGTGGTAAGTCGTTGTCAACCTCATTTGGTGGTAAGTCGTCATCAAACAAACTATGTGGACATTGATTCCCTACCATGGGGATATGTAGGAAGCCTATTCGAGGCTCAATCCAAAAACCATAGTTGTTCCATGATGGTTCCACCCCATTCACCGCCCATTTCATTCAAACGCTCCATCATACATCCTGATTCTTACCCGGACCGCCACATCCCGGTGGAATCATGCCACCCCATTCCCCATTCCGTCTGAAATCATTCAGGAAATCATCCACGTATTGGCCCCAATATTGGTGTTCCCTCAAGGGGGTTCCTCCGTCTGATCCGCTCTAGGCAGTGTTCTGATCAGCCTGATCTGTCTCTGCAGGAAGTTAAACTTGGGGCATACCCTGTGTTAAATATGGGAAGCTAAATAAAACCTCAGATACATGACCATGGAATATGATTCCCCATGCTCGATGTGGGATGCCTCAGGCTTCTGTGCCCTCTAGAATCCCTATAAAAAGGGATAAAAGACAGACACACCAATCCCCCAACGTCTAGACACACCAGTGATCCCCAACGTGTATACTCCTCTAACCGAAGGTTACTGCCCTAACCGGACCCCTTGGAATGTCTTGACAGAAGTAGCATAATTAACTAGTGTCTATGAATATATGGCGTTGATAATATTATCATGAATAACATATTAAATCTATGAGGGAGACCCGTACTAGGTGACGAGTTCCGAAGAGGAATCCATGGAACGAAGAGCCGACATCCCATCATCCCATTTCGATCAAGGAGAAGACGTCCTGGAATAAGGAACGGATGTTTCCCGCCTTTTTAAAGCCTGAATGTAGGGTAACAAAAAGATGCGTCCATCGTCCCTGAATGAGATGGATGTGCGCGCCCCAGTGAAAAAGTCAGAAACAGAAATGGTGAACCTGACGTGAATGACTTCTCCAAAATATGGAGATTAGTAGCGCTCGACGCATCCATAGATTGACATGTCACCGGATCCAGCTATCTGGTGATGGGTCCCGCCAAGCAAATAGCGGGATTGGCTTGAAACTTACCCGAAGATGGGGCAGTAGGGAGTTGTACATCCCATTCTGTGATGTTGTTAGTGTGGATCCCTCTTACTGTCCACGGAACATGGAACAACAATGGGGCACTATATGTCGATTTCTTTACCTAGTAGTGTTAATGAGTTCATCTCCCTGCTTCTAGGAACCAAGTTGTGGCATACGGAGTCCGATCACCTGTCCACCAACGCAGGGGTAGGGGAAATATTGATGCGGCTACCCCGCACGGTCCTACCTCTTCCCTGACGACTTCGACCTCCATGACTGTTGGGTTCCCACGCCCCCTCTCCCCATCGGAAATTATCCAGCGAAGGGTAATTAATGACCTTGTATGCAGGTACGAGGAGGAGGGGATCATCCCTACCGGGGATATGGCCCGCTTGGATCTCGAGGCAGTTATGACTCGTCATCGACACCACCCTCGAGGGCCACGCAAGGAGCCACTACTCCCCACCCCGACATACAACCATTTCGGGAGCATGTCCCCAGAGCGCTTTGATGAATCCCTGCATTATACTGATGAGGTGGGAGATGTCTGGCCCAGCCCAGTCAGAGTTTCAATCCAGAGGCTCCCAGCATGGGCCCCCACCCGGCCGCGTCAGTGCCGCCGACCGGCCTTTCCAGAGGAGAGGGTAGGGTATGCACCTGCAACACTGGCCCATGACCAACCGACCCGACGCCAGCATCGGGCATGAGCTGAGGACGCCCGCCAAGGGGTGTCAGATTCGACGAATAATGTGTCCTGAGCCACCGTTGATTCATATCATCAAGTACCTGCACACACTGAGTAGGGGGGGGGCTTATATACCCAACCGGGATCGAGGACCCAACCACCCCATGAGCATGCTAGGTCGACTCTCCTGGTCACAGGCATGGGCGGTGGTCACTGAGAACCAACCTGCAGTGATGCCACCCCATACAGAGGTCCTCCCCGTATTGCTACCACACAGAGCATGGGTCTTCCTTGCTCCGAGGCTCTCCATGGAGGTTTTCCTCGTGCTATCCCCAATCTGAATGATGTTCTGCCACACGGCAGTGATGTTTGGTATGGGAGCCTCTCCCGTACCCATCACCCTGTGTATGGAGTCCTCCCTCCTTCCCTTGACCGTCGATCTGGACACATTGCCCATTTGGTCCCTCTCCAATGTGGGGATCCTCCCTACATCCTTTTCGCAGCTAGCGAAGGTCCTCATTTCCCAGGCCACCAGAGGGGTGAAGGCTAGCCTCTCTCCACTCGCACCAAGCATGGAGGTCCTCCCCATGCTCCCGCTGGTTCCAGCGGAGGGTTTTTCCTCTATAGTGTTGTTTATGGAGGTCCTCCCCATGTCCCCTTCAACATTTGTCCCAGTGAACCTTGCAACTCGGCTCTCCACGGTGGAAACCCTCTCCGCCCAAGCGCTAGTGTGGCCGAAGGACCCCAAGTCGGGAATCAGCCCTGTTCCGAGGAGCCACTCAGGGGTAGGAATGAGGTTCGTCACCACCACAAGAAAAATACTGGGAAGGCCCGGACGGAGATCAAACCATTCCTCTTCTCAGACTCTGAAGTTAATTATGACTCAGCTCGGGAACCCTCCCCTTGCTCATCCGAGTCAAGGGCTCGGGAAAGGAAAAAAAGCATTAGCCTGGTGCTCCCGGATGCGAAGACCATAGAATTCCTTCTACCCTCTGTAGGTTTATCCAGGTGGATGAAAACCTAGCAACCCTACAGGTTATGGTCGTGCAATCACCACCATCATTGCCAGAAGCGTTTTCTACCTCCACAAGAGATCACAGAGAGCTATTATGGGGACCGATGACCGACGAGTAGTATCATGACCTATCACCAGCAGCCCTGGCCCCTTAGATAGGAACGACGACTGTCAGCCCCTCCTACCGCGACGTAGCATCTAGGTCGCTCCACTCTTTGGAGGACAACACGAGAATGGGAGGCCAGTCAGCTCGCTCACCATATTCTCCACTGGCCGACCTACCATCCCAGCAATCTGCCTCAGTACCACTACAAGTTCATCATCCACCCCCAGTTGGCGAGTGGGGAAAATCAAGGGCTAGACCCATAATTTGAGTCGGGGAGCTTTTGGAGCATTCTTTCAGTGGACCACTTCCCCGAGGAGTTTTGGCCCGTGACAGGACAGGATTTATGCATACCTGAGTCTCTCAACCCAGAGGAAGTTGAGTGCTTCCACTACACCCTCTGGGTGATGCATTTCAGTCTCTGTCATTAGTGTGTGGATTATCTATGGAGCCAAGTGCATTTAAAAGTTGTCAGCGAGCACTGTCATCTAGTCGATCTGGCCGCACTCCCTGTGGTCTAGCGCCCCAAGTCACCAGGTCGTCGTGAGGCTCTCCAACAGCAATGCATTCAGAGTATCAAGGTACTCCGCAGAATTATTAGAGAGGATACCCCCCCTGAGAAAATCAGTGGCTGGGGGATGTATGATTCCCTCCTCTTCAGCCATATATGGCGGTAGCCCGACACGCTATGTGATATTGAGGACATGCCCCCAGAAAGGGTCACGGTTAACATGGATGATGTAGTGGAAAAGGAGGACGAGCTGGAGTTTCTCGATGGAGACTTACCCCCTAAGGGTGTACCACCACTCTTGGACCCATCAGGGAGGATTACTCGTCAGCAAAAGAACCTCTTAGGTGTCCCTGCACCCACCAAGTCAATGGCACTCAGCCAGAACATCAGTAAGGGAAAAGAGCACGTCAGATCTGTCAAGCACTCTGAACCGTCCTCCTCAGTGCAGAAGACGAAGGAGGACCCCGAGAAAGACACATTGCGTCATCAACAGGTTGAGCCAAATAGGTCGGTCGATGAACTCCTTTCTGAACATGATGTAGAGCGATATCTTGACTATGAAAATCACAGGCCATGGCAGCAAGGGCAGGAACAACTCCCCCTGGTGAGATGCCTCTAGGAAACACTGATCATTCCGCTCTGGCGGATGGGGATAAAGCCATAACTCATGGAAAGAGGTCATAGTATGTCTCACTGAACCCTACAGAATGGTGAGACAAGCCAAGGAATATAGACCAACTTCCTCCAGCTATCCCGCAGGCCCCTCCACCAGTCACTCCACAAGTCATTGAGCCTATCTACCGTGTTGAAGAGCCCGACACCGTACTCATGGTTAGAGATCCCCGTCAAGATAGGTACCCCCACCTGGATGATCCTATGGCGGCGCTCATATCCCTCATTGAGGCATTGAAAATGCGGAAGGTGGAAATCTCACCTGATGGAAATCCATATCTGGCATGGGTGGATGACATGCTGGCGCCTCTGGGTTTTGGGAATCCCACCTTCTCCCCCTTTAATGGGACGAGGGACCCGCCGCAACATCTGGCCCACTTCACCTCAAGGTGTGGGCCCATGTTGGGGACTCTAGTGTAGTTGGAGGCTACTAAGCTCTGCTGTTTTATTCAGACACTTGAAGGGCCAACATTTGACTGGTACAACCAGCTCCCCGTTGGATCTGTGACCAGTTGGGAGGACCTTCACAGGTAGTTCCTCTACTAGTTCAGCTCTACCACCTGGAAAACAAGCATTTTCGATCTCTTCAAGTGTAAGAAAAGGATTGATGAGCGAGTCTCGGACTTTATCCCCTGGTGGAAGGGGCTCACATACACCCTTGACATGCCTGTGACTCAAAAGCAATTACTGACGATGTAAATGGGGAATATCAAGACAGAACTTGTACCCTCCCTGATTACTCAGAACTATCCTGGAGGATTCCTAGACTTCACTTACAAGGCCCAGTTCCTTGAGGAAGCCTTGAAACAGGCCAAACAAGCATGTCTGTTTCCCCCAGTAATCCCAGAAAGGAGAGCTTCTAGAGCCGATCCCACCACGGTGGACCAAATATAGGCCCCCAAGCCGCTAAAATTGCTACCTGTAGCACTGGCCCCACAGCCTCATGGAGTCCCTCCACCTCAAGAACATCCTCTAGCTCCACAATGTCCTCAGAATCGTAGGTGCCTCCGTATAATGCGTTGCCACTGCCCAGATGGGACAATCAGGGTCCACCTCCTCAATAGGCACCTCCAGCCCCATCAGGTCTAGTCTACTAGGACCCCCTATTCAGAAAGAAGACATCAGAATTACTCATTCAACAAGAATCCGGTCCCCGGTTACTTCTATAATGCCATAGAGTATGGGATTGTACGGGTACCTGAGTGCAGAAGGCCAGAAGAGGTGAATCTCACTGATCACCCAAACTAATGCCCCCAATCATCAGATTCTGGGGAACACCTTCAAGTAGTGCTCTGTGTTTAAAAACTGGCTCCATGGCCATATTGAAAATAACATATTCAGGTTGGCCCCAGCCCCTGAACATGTGGCAGGTGTCTTTGTAGGATCAGGTAGCGGTAGCGACAGCGAAGGCGAGTGGTAGTAGGATTCCAGCCACGGATCCTAGAAGTATGTTGACTGGATGGCTCGTAAGATGGTTTCTCACACCCATGGAATTATCTGTGCACAATTGAATAAACTGGATCCTTCGGAAGCTGTAGCCAACACTTTTGCTTCATCATCACAGCCAACCTCTTCCCAAAAGAGAATGCATCGGCGGCGCAAGAAAAATCAACGCGCCCCGCCAATGTCATCATCATCCCACACTCTCAAAAACTTCATGCCCCCGAAGATGGGGATTCCCCCCAGAATCTTCCCAGTGGTGGATAATTCTTTGAGTGACAGCCAATGGTACGCTTTAGTTAACACCATTGAGTTGGTAAACCCTTATATGACTCTCGACGAGGGGGAGTGCCAGGCGAACCTCCCCAAGGTCCCCAGGCGATGCCAACGACGATGGAGCATCGACTATATGGGTCATTGAGGTGCATCGGTTGGCACCTCCATCCAGGTCGTGTATGCCACTGAGACCAAACAGTAGGCTCAGTGCAGAACTCAGCACACGCAACCTCTTTGTCTGGTGTCAACAGGCCCGCCTCCACCACTGTTTGTGCTAATGGATCAAGAAGAACCACTTCAGTTGTGCAGCGACCATCTTCGCCCCATTACAGGGCGATCTCAGTTGTCTGGACCTCATCCGACAGCTACTCTTCAGGATTCAACTAGTGGGAAGCGGGATATGCCCAACACCAGCCAGTCGCCAGTCCAACAGGCAGGGCCCACCACGCCTCCAATCGCAGAGAAGTATCCTATAAGAAGAATTTAGCGCTTGGCATGGATGTATGATGTCCTCAATCAGTTTTATGGCATCCCAGTGAGGGTTTCTATCCATTAATCCCTCCGACTGTCGTCATATATTCCAGAGGCCCTCGCTGAAGCTTTAAGAAGCCCCCTCCAGTTTGAGACAGAGGTAGCAGATGTAGAAGCATTTCATGCTGAAGCAGTTGAGAATGTTTAATTCCAGGCCATTATCTCGTTCTTGGGAGAGGATGAAGGCTCTCCCATATAGGGGAACATATTTCCACTGTACATCACTAGCCAATTCCACAGTGTGGAGATTCTCCACAGACTCGTTCACATTGGCTCTGGGATCAAACTTATCCTAACGCGGACCTTTGGAAGCTAGGGTTATCTGAATATGACCTGACTCCCTCCGATTTAAGGATGTAGGGGTATGACAAGAAATAACAGTCCCCAGTCAGCAAGATCCATTTGAAGTCCCAGTTCGGTGGCCTAGTTTCTAGCATTGAGTTCTTGGTCGTCCCCCAGGACACCGTGTACAATGCATTGATGGGCTGACCATGTCTCCACCTGCACGTCGTGGTTCCCTCATCGTATCACCAATTCCTCAAGTACTCCCTTAATATCATAGTAGGCATACTCAGAAATGATGCATCGCTTTTCGCCTCTTGTGAATCCCGTTATCTGGACGCTGACTATTACAAGAGCATGGATATGAAGATTCTAGCAAGTGAGGTTGAGCCTGACTCGGTCACAAGTGACCCCTGGGTAGGTCTGGATGACACCTACATCTTCTTGATCAATTGATTGGAGGCCACAAACCCCAACATGGGGCAGTTCTTTGTCATCTCAGGTATAAGAGGAAGGCATATTCTCATGTCCAAGCGATGGTGGAAAATCACTTCGTACTCCTACAAAAACCAGGCTCGGGTGATCCTAAAACCTCTTACCCCCATCAGGTATCAAGACATCTGACTCATGGAAACGAAAATATTCTAGGCATGTCTATTTTTTTGGGCTGGAATTAATCGGCTCAAGCCGACATGCCATTAATACAATGATATTATCAAGTGTGGCCCCTTTGGCTGAAGACCAGATGAGATTGGATCAACTACCTTCATCGCTATGGTCTCAGTGGCGCATGAATCTCCTGATATGTTGTCCACTGCTGTCCAGGCTGGGACCAGCCTCCCTTCAGGTGCTTAGGACCCAGGGGAAGCTCCACCCACTAGGAATCCCTCCTATTCAAGTGAAGGATAGGATCTGGAGGATGCTCCCCCTGCCTTTGAAGAAGGCATCTCTGCCATGGTCTATGAATTGGTACAGGTGAACCTTGGTAGCGAGGCCGATCTGAGACCCACATTGATCAGTGTCGCCATGTACCTCGAGATCATCAGCGGTACTGGACTTCGTTAAACAACATTGTGATGTGTTTTTCTGGAGTTAAGATGAGATTTAAAGGCTAGATCATCATTTAACAATCCCTCGCCTCGGTCTCCCGACAAACCGTCATGGGTTCAAGCAGCCTCCCAGAAAGATGCACACTTCTCAAGGTGCCATGGTCGTGGCCAAAGTTGACAAGCTCATCAGATCCAACTACATCAAGGAGGTCTTGTACGCCAAGTGGCTAGCCAACATTGTGCCAGTCAGAAAGAAGAACAGACAGATTAGAGTCTCTATCGACTTCTGAGATCACAACCATCACTATCTGAAGGATGATTTTTCCCTTCCATTGAAAAAATTGTTGATCGACGCTACGGCGGGGTTCCAAGCCCTCTCCTTCATGGATGAGTACTCTGGATATAATCAGATCCGGATGGACCCTGAGGATGAAGAGTCCAGCGTTTTTAGGGCACCCCAAGGTACCTTCTGTTACCAGGTTATGCCCTTCGGCCTGAAGAATGTAGGTTCCACCTATCAGCGGGCCATGCATCGCATATTCAAGCCAATCCTCGGGACGTTGGTGGAATGATATGTGGATGATCTGGTAGTCAAATATCGACAGCTCCAGGACCATCTCGTGGATCTTGAGAAAGTGTTCCACTTCCTCCGTTCCTGCCACTTGAAGATGAACCCGTTGAAGTGTCCCTTCACGGTCACTTCCAGGAAGTTTCTTGTCTATGTTGTCAGGTACTGAGGCTTCAAGATCAAACCAGATAAGATAAGGGAAATCAGTCAGATGCCTCCCTCATGAAATATTCGGGAGCTTCGAGGTTTCCAAGGCCACATGGCCAACATATGCCGATTCATCATGAATCTGGATGGAAAGTGTAATCCCTTTTCATGGCTTATGAAGAATGGATTCGTTTATGAGTGGGATAAGGAGAACCAGAATACCTTCGAAGAGTTTAAGAAATATTTTCTCCAGCCTCTGATCATGATGCCACCCATCTTTAGGAATCCACAGATCCTCTATGTCACTACCCTGGAAAGATCTCTCGGTGCCCTTCTCGCCTAGAAGAACAATGAGGGGGTAGAGAACAATCTCTACTACATCAACTGCATGCTTCTTGATATGGAGACCAGATACTCCCCCATTGAGAAGATCTGCCTTGCGCTCGTGTTTTACATGTAGAAATTACTATATTACCTATAGCACCATGAGGTACAGTTGGTCTCTCGGGTAGACCTGTTGAAGTACATTCTGAATCTCCCCATGTTGACTGGCCGACTAGCGCGGTGGGCGGTAATACTCCAGCAGTTTGACATCAGGTTTTCCCCTAGAAGGACATCAAGGGGTAGGCATTGACATACTTCCTAGCTACCCATTCAACCTCCATGGACCAGTCCCTAGACATGGATTTTCCCGATGAAGAAATCCTCTCGGCATATCATGCCATCCCGTGTTGGCAGATACACTTCGACGGTGCCTCCCGAAGCCCCACCGGTAGAAGGCTCAATGATTCTCACCTCAAAAGAGTGGGCCTGGGTATCTTCTTCATCACCTCTGTGCAAACTATTTTTCCGTACTCATTCCTATTTTCATAAGACTACACCAAAAATGAGGCAGGGTATTAGGATCTTATCACTGGCATCGAGCTGGCCCTCAAGATCGATGTCCCCATTTTCATGTGAATGGGGATTCCGAACTAGTCATCAAGCAGATAAATAGTGACTATGTTGTCAAAAAGCTAGAGATCGTACCATTTTTGGAACACACCCTCCAGCTAATGGCCGAGTTCCCTTCTTCGTCGGAGGTTACCGATGTCCCTCGGTCACAGAATGGTTGACCGGACGCTTTGGCTGGCTTTGTTGCACCACTTGCAGAGCCCAAACATGATGATCTGAATATAAACGTGGCCCACGAGAGAGTCATTTCCCCCGTCACCTCAGAGGATGATGACGACATGTGGATAAGCCATCTTTCCACCAGAGCCGCCATGACAGGAACCCCAGGATTTTCAGATGCAATGGTTGAAGCGACCCCCAACTAGAGAGCCCCTTTTGTCGAGTATCTCCGAGATGGTTTCCTCCCAGCTGATCGGGCCGAGCGTGAGCTAATACAATGCAGCGCATTGTTGTTTACCGTTCATAGTGGTCCTAGTCTAGAGAAGATCCTCTAAAAGTGCAGTTTTGATGGTGTTCTCCTCCGTTGTATCTAAGGGGTCGATATGTCACAGGTCATGCAAGAGGTATATGCTGGTTCCTGTGGTGCTCATCAGGCTGGGCCGAAGCTGTCCCATCAGATCCGGAGGATGGGGAACTTCTGGACCTATATGATCCATGATTGTATCGAGTATTCCAAGAGATTTCACACCTTCCAAGTTCATGATAACTTCCTGCATCAGTCGCCAGAACCTCTCCACTCCACAAAGTACTCTTGGACATTTGCGGTGTGGGGACTTGATGTCATGGGACAATACCCACCGGCGACATCTCGCTAGTGTAGGTTTATCCTGACTGCCACAGATTTCTTTTCCAAGTGGGAAAAGGATATTCCGCTCAAGGATGTCAAGGCCCGTTCCATCGTTGACTTCGTGATCTCCAACATCATCCACCAGTTTGGAGTCCCTCATGTTGTCCTCACCGATAACGACACCAACATCCGATTAGCTGAGCTGAAGAAATTGTACGCCAAGTACAATATCCATTCGAACCATACCTCTCGCTATCACATGAAGGAAAATGGGAAGATCAAGGCATTCAATAAAACCCTCTCTAACATTTTGCAGAAAATGGTTGGCCAGAACAAGAAGAGTTGGCTGGACAATACTCCCCAATGCCATCTGGGCTTATGATAGGTTGACTCGCAATTCCACCCTGGTGACTCCATATTCCCTGGTGTACAGGGTTGTGGTTGTCCATCTCAACGAGACCGATCTACCTTCGTTACGCACCGTGGTCTTTGACCAGCAGGCGCCAGATAAGGTGGCCGAAATTTTTCTGGCTGAATTAGAAGCACTTGACAATAATAGGCTTCGTGCCCTGCAAAATTTGGAAAGGCATCAGAATAAGATAACTAGAGCCTTCAACAAGAAAGCTCGCCTCCACTCTTTTCTGCAAGGTGATTTTGTATTGGCCCTCCGAGAACCAATGATCCCTAGTATGAAAACACCCAAGTTGGAGCCCAAATGGGAAGGACCTTACATAATCCACAGGGTTTACCACAATGGAGTGTACTCCCTAGTAACCATGGATGGTGAGCGTATAACTCCTTCCACCAATACCAAGTTTCTCAAGTAATACTTTCCTGATCCTGATGGTCCTGAAAGACCTTAAACTAGATTTTCCCATATGACCTTGAAGTGCCCTATCCTGCATTACTTTAAATTGTGCATCGTCCTGTATGACGTTTAACTGCATTTTGAGAACTACATATTCCTTGATTCCCATCCACATGGGATACGTAGTAATGCTCAGACACCTCGTCTTGAGCCCAGCCCCGAACTCTTCTCTTTGATTATTCCCCCTGGGTATAGCTTTCTTGGAGGATCCTCACATGATATGGTGTAGGCTTCCTTATCCCCACTCAAATGAGGATTATAATGGTCGAACCATGTTCCCACTCCCATTCTTATATCCTCCCACATCTTCACCGCAATACGTTAAACATCATAGCCTTCAAGAACTATGTATGGATTGATTCCCATCCTTGTGGGATACGTAGGAACGCCCGGAAATTTCGTCAGTTGGCCCAGCCCAAATAGTTAAATCTTCCCCTCGGGTCAAGAAATATGGTGGGGTGTATACTTTTTCCCCAATTCATGTCGATCTTGCCTCGATCCGGCCATACACCCCTCTCCCTGGAGACGTTCGCCTCTTTCATAGATGGGTACAACCATGATTCACCCACTCCATTGATTGGGACTGCATCATTTTCCCCATCCTGAAGGGCCCCTGAATGGTATGGATGCTAGGCCTAAGGTCTCTCTTACCAATTTGGACCAACACCCTAGATGATGGTGAGAAACAAGCCGATACAAGTCCCGCGTTTTGAATATGATCAGTGGTCGATTCTCATTTGTTTCTCCCATTTCAGGTCACTATAGGGATTTTGTGTTTCAAACATGGTCAACAGCTATCCTGGATTGCTAGGACCACCCCAAGATGTCCCAAAAATCGAGTGTAGTGATTCATTCTACCCCATCATATCTCCAAGCAATGAACTCCCTTCGGGCGACACTTGCTGGTCAGACCTTCCTGACCAAGGCCCAGCCTCAGGCCCCTTGTCCTTCTCGAGCCCCGACCTTCATCCTCACTAAAAAACGTTAAACTGCAAGCTGGTCAGACCATCTTGACTGAGGCACAGATTTAGGCCCCTTGGCCTTCTCGGTCCCCTGGCCCTCATCCTCACTACAAGACGTTAAACTGCAAGCTTGTCAGACCTTCCTGGTCAAGGACTAGCCTCAGGACCCTTGGACTTCTTGGCCTTTCTACCTAGGTTATCTCTTATGGGATTGTATGGTGTGGTGTGGGATTAATCCCCCATTCACGTCGGGTTACCCGCCGAGCCGTAAACATCCCTGGATGAGATGCCTCTTCTTCATCCTCACTGCAAGACTTTAAACTTCACGCTGGTCAGGTCTTCCTTACCGAGTCCCAGCCTCAGGACCCTTGGCCTTCTTGGGCCCCTATCCGTCGTCCTCACTGTAAGACGTTAAACTGCTATCTGGTTAGGACATCCTGACCGAGGCCCAACCTTAGGCCCCTTATCCTTCTTGGGCCCCTGACCCTCATCCGCACTTCAAGACATTAAACTAAATACTGGTCAGGCCCTCCTGACCGAGGCCCAGCCTCAGGCCCCTTGGCCTTCTTGGGCCCCTATCCCTCTTCCTCACTGCAAGACGTTAAAATATAGACTGTTCAAGCCTCCCTAACCAAGGACCAGCCTCAGGCCCCTTGGCCTTCTCGGGCCCCCGACCCTCGTCCTCACTACAAGAAATTAAAATACATACTAGTCAGGCCTTCCTGACTGAGGCCCAGCCTTAGGCCCCATGGAATTCTCTAGCCCCCGACCCTCGTCCCTACTACAAGACGTTAAACTATATACTGGTCAGGCCTTCCTGGCCGAGGACCATCCTCAGGCCCCATGGCCTTCTTTCCCCCCCGACCCTCATCCTCATTGTAAGATGTTAGACTACAGAATGGTCAGGCCTCCCTGACTGAGGCCCAGCCTCAGGCCCCTTGGCCTTCTAGGGCCCCCGAACCTTGTCCTCACTATAAGACGTCAAACTACAGACTGGTCAGGCCTTTCTAATTTAGGCCCATCCTCAGGCCCATTGGTCTTCTTGGGCCCTGACCCACGTTCTTACCTGGAGTGTACGGTGTGGTGCGAGATTATGTCCTCATTTGCATCTAATGTATCCCCGTGTCATACACACCCATCATTTAGGGTATCTTACTTTCGAGTGTCCTCAAGAACTATGTGTGGCATGATTTACATCCATATGGGAAACTTAGGACCACTCGAATATCTAGACTTCGGGTCCAACACCATCTTCTAGAAATCTCCACTTCACGTTGGCCCCTAGGCCTACCCTTCCCCGGGGAGGGGAGTATATGGTGTGGCATGGGATTATGTCCCCATTCACGTCGAGTTTGTAACAACCACACCATGTACCTCTCCCTATTGGGGGTTCTCTATCCCCTTACTCTATACTCATCCTTTCAAATTGGTCACTCTCAAGTTTGAGAACCCTCATCGACCCTCTTCGGTGGTTCATCAATGTGCCTAAGGGTACTCTGGTTTAGTACCTGAAATGTCGGACTCTGCTCGGACATGCTTCCACCTGCTTTTTAGGATTTATGTTCCCCTTCATTAGGGCTTTCATCACCTTTCACACCCGAAGGGACCCCCAAGTGGCATGGATGCTAGGCCTAAGGGCTCTCCTACAATTACGGGCCAACGTCCTCTAGGGTCACATACAAAAAGCCAATACAAATCCTGCATAGCGAATATGGTCAGCAGTCGATGCTCAATTGTTATCCCCACTTCAGGATAACGCGATATAGAGACTGTGTTTCCACCACGGTCAACAGTTATCCTCCATCGCCACGCCAACCGCTTTAATCCCAAAATGTAGGTTACATGATTCACACCCTTATCAACCTCATCATGTCGGAGTAGGACTTCACAACACTTGGTACTATTCCTCAGTGCATATCCGCACTTTAGAAAGAAGAAGGTCGTGACAAGGCAATTTCTTGGGGCTTCACCAATTTTCCTCCTTGCATGCATCTCATGTATCGTGAGCACTGTATCTACCCTTATTTCCTACACTAAGTCTAAATCAAGTAGGATTAGGGAGTGGTTTATGGTCCGCCTTTACATGGGATAGCCTTGATTTTCTATTTTCTGAGTTCTAAGACACTAAACTAAGATCCTTTCATATTTCCCATTTTGCAGAACTACATATGGCTTGATTCCTATCGTTATGGGATACGTAGGACCACCCGGATGCCTGGTTTTCAGGTCCAGCCCATTTGGGAGCCAGTTTCTCCTCCCAATTTTCCTCTTACCCCTATTTGGGCCCCATGGACCGAGGTTACGCTCTCCAAATTTCATACAGTGTGGTGAGGGATCATTTCCCCATTCACGTCGGGTATGTTTTATTCCACCATACACATTCCCCACCTAGCATCATCTCTGCTACGTCTTCACTGCATGATGTTAAAATGAATGCTTGGTCATATCAGATGACCCTAAACTGTGATATTATCGTACTGGCTGCATGACAAAGAACAGAACTGCAATGTTATGTCCTCACTCAAGGAGACACCATGTTTGGTATTGGTCACACGCCATGCCATTTTTCAATGCCTACTACGGCTTGATTCTTGTGGCAACACTAGGGCTAGCTACCCTAGTCCAGTCGCTTCACAAAAAAACCACTCACCTTAATGGACAAACAATATTTATCAAATACCGCTTCTCTTGGTGCGAGGGCCACGCTCGCATTCCGTTTTTATCCCTACCACTAGTACCTCACCGTGCCCCCTCAAGAACTTCATGAAGCGTGATCCCCATCCTCATGGGGTACGTAGGAACGTCTGTGAACTTTTCCTTGGGCCCATATTAACTCTCGTTTTCGGTCCCTTGACCTAGAACCTTCCTAGAGAACTCATGGTGGTCGGAACCCCAGGTTCCCATTCACATCGGGTTTTTGTAATTACTCACCATGAGTCTCCCACATTTCCTCCCATCCATGGTCCGAATTCTACGACCCTAAACTAAGATATCCATATGGGAAGGGACTCGAATCCCTCTATCTAATACGTCTCTTTGTCATATTTAGATGTGTTTTGACAAAGATCCCAATGTTTGGAAATTTCATGGGGACATTCCCCTCATTCCATGTCTAAGCTTCATGAGCTCGCTATTTGGATCCTCATCCTCTTCCACATCCAAATGGACCCCTGGATGGCATGGATTCTTGGGCTAAGGGCTCTCCTACCATTTCGGGCTAACGTCCCCAAGGATCTCAGATGACATTTGTGATAGGTCCCGTGTTTTGAACATGGTCAACGGTCAACCCTCATTTGTCTATCCCCATTATAGGATAATGTGATGTGGATGCTGCGTTTCCACCATGGTCAATAGTTATCCTCCATCGTCATGTCGCCATCATTGTGATCCAGGTTTTGAGCATCATGATTCACACATTTCCACTTCCTCATGTTCTAGTGGGAATCCGACATACTCGGCTTTACCTCTTCACGCATCTAGGTTTTCTACAAGGACGGGTTAGCATCATTGGGTCAGCATTCACCAAGAGTCCCATAACCCTAACATGTTCCTTCCTGTGTCGGGAAAGTTCCCCATTACTTCTTTTTTTCCACATCGAGCATGACTCACGTAGGCTCTGTAGTTTTGGTGCAATGTGTACCGGCCTTTCCAGACTCTTCATCTCCCAACATGACGTTAAATTGTGCTTCCAGAACTACATACGGATTGATTACCATCCTCACGGGATATGTAGAGACACCCCGGTATTTCACCCAGGGTCCATCCCCAGGAATCATAAAGTCTTGTTCCTCCACATTTCCGGCCCCCTGGCCCGACCCCTATGTGGAACCACGTGGCTGCAATTTTTCCCTGAACAAGTTCGGGATGCCCCAAAATGACATTGGGAAGTAGCGGCTCCCTCTCCAGAGAGGTCATCCCTAAAAGAAAGAATGATCCATTATCAGACCGATGCATCCACCTAATGTGCTTCCACCACGGTGGCGTAATTTCTAGAACGTTTTATTCAGTTCGAAAAAACCTTCACTCAATATTCCATGCATTGCATGCCCCTTATTTGGACCCACGTCCTCTTTCGTGTCGGGAGGAACCCCCTAACAGTATGGATGCTCAGCCTATGGCCCGTCTACTGTCCTGGGCCAACGTTTTGGAAGATTAATGGATGACATTTGCGATAGGTCCCGTGTTTCGAACATGGTCAACGTTCGACCCTCATTTTTCTGCCCCCATTCTAGACTAATGCAATAAGAATACTGTGTTTCGAATGCGGTCAAAAGTTATTTGTTATTATCATGCCACCCCCACAATGTTCTGAATCTTGTGTATAGTGATTCACACCTCCCATTCCCATATTTTTGGATTGATTCTAGCACCCCTGGAGTTTCACCGTTCGTGCACCAGATCACCCTTGGAAAATGGTAATTCGGCTATTTTGAGAGATTCATTCTCCAGTTAGGTCTCTCGCATTTTCTTCCCCAAAATCCGAACTAGTTGTTCAAACCTCGAATGCCTGAATCATGGTTTACACTCCTATGTTTGGATGTGGTGATAGTGTGGTCATCCCTTGCTACTCACATCGGTCTAGACCCACGTGAGCTTAGGGAACAATTACTGGACACACCGCCAACATCATAAGGATGCAATAAACCAATGTAAACAACAGAACTTGTGCATGCTATGACATTCAAACAATCAGATCATGAAAGTACATTAAAGAGTTTGTAGTCTTTATAGTACCTAGGGGGTCGAATTCCCCCATGGAAGGATTGACCTCACCACAGGAGAATAGAAGCTCCGCCACCCTCTGGCTAGTGGCGTCCAAGAGTTGATGATGCTTGTTCAGATCCCAATCCTCCTCGGCTACAAGAAGGCGCAATCCATTGGCTGCAATCCGAGCCCACTTCATATCGGCCCAGATGATGATCATCTCTTCAGAAGCTCACTTGAGGCCCTCTTCGGCTTCCACCAGCAGAGCTTTCAACCATGATATGAGCTCCGATTGCGCATCAAGAGAAGCCGAATACTCATCCTCCCGTTCCTGAAACTATTCAACCTCGTTTTCGATCTCCCGGAGCCCCTTGATGTTCACTGAATTCCTCCGATGCAATCCCACACTGAGGCCACGGTCATACTCCCGAATCGTCTCCACCATAAGATCTCGGATGAGAATGTGGGGGCGATGGGCATCCAATCCCCCAGTACACATTTTCTGCAGTCGCGAGCAAAGTCTATCCCTCTCATCCAACCATAGCACTTGGGAGTGTCATTGATGAAGCACACGATCAGATTCCACAATTGGTGATTGAGTATTTTTCTTTCCTCCTCGTCAGAGGTCGTCTCGTCCTAGTCGACGCGATTGGAAGGCTCGTATGCAGGGAATGCCCCCAATAGCTCCTCAGTCGGGTCCACATCTGGCATCGGATCAGGCATGGACGGGCCTGAATCGTCTGGTTGATCCTCATCATCAGATCCCACCTTGATAATCTTAGGCGTGGTCCCACTGGCGTCCCCACCAGTGATCGGGAGTGTTGCAGTTTGGTCAGGCTGGATGTCCACCTGCACGATCATCAGTATGCCTCTGGGAAAGGCGCTACCAAAAGTCCTGACCAGCTTCGCCGCAGCGGCCGAGGACAATTGAAGGACAATACATGCTAAAAAGGGGGAAATTAATGTTTACTAACTTGGTCAGGGGATGGAAATCATGAATTCAGTATAAGAGACTTATAGAGGTCAAATCCTTGGTCTCGCTCTTGGGATGATGTCGTCGGAACACTAAGCCGGGGTCCCCCGTATATGGTTGGCATGTATGGAAACTCAGGGGGAGCCACCTAAAGTGTCCTATCCCTACCAAACAGGAAGGTTGTTGCGGCCACAGGTGCGGATCCTGAAGGTCCTGCGTCGGCACCCACTGAGGGGTGGGAACGAGGTCTATGAACAAGTTCTCCTGCATAGTGAAGACGCTGATGAGGAATCCAGAGTAACCTAAGGGAAGACTCTGAAGAAGGAACTTGGGATTTTACCTTGAGATAATCTGTGAAGTATTCATGATCTGAGGACTAAACACCGACTTCACCCTCCTCCAACAGAATCTCTCTACCGACCTCATCTCCCCAGGATGACTTGTCTGATTTTTCCGGAAGAGGGAAGCGCTCCATCATGTCAGTGGCTGACAACTACAAAGGTACCGTATGACCCAACAACACCTTGACCCAGTGTGTCATTGGGAGCAGGGAACCCTGGGAATGGATAAAGTCTTCCATCTCAGCTATGTTTTTCTCCTCCTCCGCTTGAGATACTGTGAAACCGGCTCTAATAGGGCCAATTCCTGGCAAGTCCATACCTAGGCAGTTAAGGTGCTCCCATAACTCGGATGGGCCAAGGAATTGTCAGTTGACTTCCCAGATGTTTCAGGACTCCAGGAAGACATTATAATCTAGCATGTCAATAGGGGCACAACCGTTTCCATGGAGCTTGAGTAGAAATTCTATGGAATCTCTTCTATGGCCGCCCCATTGGATGACTCTGCTCTCCTGGGACCACCGGCTCCACTACCACTACTGGGTCCGCTACCACTGCTCCCCCCTCAACGGGTGCGAGCGTCATCGTTACGAGAGCCCTTCCACTATGGGATTCCCTTTCCGCCTTCCAGCATCAGCCCCTAGGTCGGGGAAGCTCAACCTCACCAACCAGGATGGTTGGCCGCTTCAGCATCTCCCCTGGATAGGCCGCCTCCCAACTCTGGGAATATTCTTTCACCAGCCAAAGGATGGCAGTCGGTAGAGGAATTACTTTCATCATCTTCCCATATTCCCATGTGAACATGATCCACATCTACCTCATCACACAGGGGTGCCCTTCATAGCGCACCTCCAGGTAAACCTGTGGGGTTAGCCGCAGCAGGAACTAGAATTTCCTTGCAAACCGGTGTGGGGGTGTATGGCTCGCAAAGATGCTCGTGGTCCACCCTAGCCACCAAGACTCCACCTCGAAAGTTCAAGTGTTATGTCTGATGCTCTTCCCCCCCCCCCCCTCCATCTTCAATGAATTCCCCCATCACCAATGGAAATGGGTAGAAATTGAATGCCTCCACCCTCACACCCAGTTCAAAACCGATGGTGCAGTCATCTTAGTCAGAAAGCTCCCCACAACGTTCAAGATCCAGGGATGGATGTTCGACCCTAGAGGTGAGATGGGGCTCAGATACTCATAGATACCCCTGATGTGTGCCTCTATCCACCCGTACAGAAGGTGGAATGACCCGCATACCCTCTGTGGCCTTTTCCCCTCGCTGATGTGCCACATCAATTTGTACAACTTGGTGAGCATCGGGATCCCCAGGTTGACCCATCCTCATGTCGCCAATGTGGATACCATGATGAAAGTGCTTGGCCACACTCCCATGATTATATCCATCACAGGAATGATCCAACCAAAGATGAGAGCTGCGATGAATGTCACCAGCCTGACTATTGGTCATTTTTTCAGTGCTGACACTGAACCCCCAGGTCTTCCTCTGGCTATCCTCCAGCAGCCACTAGTATGAGTTTTCCTTACTATGGGTCCCCTTTGGGAATGTTCGAGGCCTCTCCAAGAACTACCTATTTTCTAGGATTTTTAGAAACTTCTTGAACCACCGCCTGAAGTGGACATCCTTCACGGGTTCCTTATCCTCCCTAGGCACAAGCTCCATCAGTGCCATCGTCAAACATGACATCTGCTCCAAATCCTCCCATGCACCCATAGCCGGGAGGAATTCGTCATACATCATCCCTAGTATCGGGACCCCCATGATCTGATGTGCATCCCATTGGCTGATTCCGACCTCCCCATGATGTAGCTGGAAGGTATTGGTCCCCGGTCACCACTGGCTCAATAGGTCCGACATTAACTGCTTCGGCTGGTAGATATAGAACTCGGAAGCCCAAGCTGCCTCATACAGGCCCACTCGTATTAGCTTCACTCCGAACTCCTCACACGAGGTGCCTACCCAGTAGGCCCAAGCCCAATCGTCCATAATGTTACCGTCCAGAAATAGGTCCCATTCCTTGGACCACCCCTTCTTCGGGTTTCCCAACACTGCCTTGAGGATGGTTCGGTACAGAGGAGGGAACGTCTCCAGCTGCAATGCCTTCCCACTGACATAATTTAGATTATTGTACAAGCACTCAGAAATGATAGGCGTGAAGTCCTCCCAGGCATGACCATCGGGCGCCCTGAACCATCGGTGCTGACACGGCCTGCTCCAGAACAAGTAAGCTGGCTCATCCCTACCCGCTTTAGGGATAAAGACATCATCCCTCAACCCAAATCCATACAAGGGAAACCTCCTACAGAGCGAGTAGTTCTTATGGCTTTCCAACATTAGATCCACCAATGAACGTTAATCCGAGGGGCTACGAACTAGCTCTCCTAGCCCCAGACTGTTCACCATTTCATCCCTCCGGGCGGCATCTGCAAGGACCCCTTGGGCAGCTTCTTGTTGGGCCATTTAGTTATGGAACATGGATGATGTTTTGGTTGGTCCACGAAGTTGGTTCCCAGAGTGTAACCATGAAGCCCGTTCGCGAAGACTATTCGCAGAGCGCCACCGAGGTGCTCAGTCGCCGGATCGCGGAGTGCAAACACGGAGTCGGGGACTCTTTATATGCCGCAAAGACTCGATTCGCAGAGAACACTTGAAGAGTACGTCAAGCTTCGTGAATTGAGAGTGAAAGAAGACAAAATTTCAAAGAAGTGAAAGGAAAATAGAGAGGGAACACCACCTATTTGTAGGAAATGGAATTCAGATCTTCGTGGCGCGTCCAGTTCATGTGGAGCTTCGCGGCACACTCGGCCCGTGCATCCTATAGTCGCCTCGCGAGTCCTCTTCGTTAGTCAACACCATGAATAACCAAGGATTTTTGCGATTTACCTCATACGTCGACCCTTGGTCTCTCCACGGCTCCATGTATGAGGGGGGGGGGAATTTGTTGGCACCAAAATTCGGGATGAAGACGAGGTCCAAAGAAGGCCCCATTAACTACCTCGCGAAGCCCCTTCTTGGAGTTTCCCAGCACCGCAACCGCCACGAAGCAATGAGGCGGGATGCTCCCGAATGCATTTGACGTTCGCGACCCCACCGTGAAGCAATGAGGCAGGACACTCTACGAACACATTTGACGTGCACTACCCCGCCACGATGATATGAGGCGGGATGCTCCACGGCCGCATTTGGCGTTCACGACCCTACCGCGAAGAAATGAGGCGGGACGCTTCATGACAACATTTGACGTTCGCGATCCGCTGCGAAGCAACCAAGTCCTACTTCGCGCTGTGTGAGATCCGCTCAATGGTTCCTCTTGCCTATAAATATCGTGCTCCCCCCTGAGCTCCACGTATAGACAATATGACCTTTTGGCTTCCCTGCTCCTGAATCGCGACACATTCTTCCACTCGGTGAACCATGAGCTACGCGAGGTACCTCTACTTTACAAAGTGCCTCCCCATTGTCTCGTTTTGATCCCCTCTTCTGAGATATATGCCTTTCATGAATCCTAAGGGTTTTCGTGAAGGAAGGGGATCCCCAAGGGGACCCGGGTTGTCGAAGAGCATTTATACTTCGCGAAACACCCCTCATGTACACTTGATCCACATGCTAAGGTAGATTCACTGTACTTCACGAGGCACATTACTTCCTGACACCTTGATTCATGAAGCACCTTTCTCTACGAGGCTGTGCTCTGCGAATGCCCTTCTACTTCGCTAAGAACCTCCCATTTTCAACTCTTCCCCATGTTAAGGCTAAGGCACCCCACATTGCGAAGCCCACCCCTTCGCAAGTGCCCTCCGCCACTCAGAGAAACAGATATTCACAAGGCCCTTGCCTATGGACCCCTCTTCTTGGAAATTCCATTTCCCCTGCGACTATCTAGGTTTTCATGATATGACTTCAAATTCCCCTGGACGACACCACCTATTGTGTTGCTTCTCATAATTATTCCTCGCATAGGCATGCTAATGGATATTGATTCTTCGCATAGCCACGCTAACGTGGACCTCTCGATGGTTTTCTCCGCGACACCCCTTTACCTTGGCATTGTCGGTGCCTTCCTTCCCACAAGGAGCAGAGGGTACCAGTTATGTATGTCCTAGGGGTGCAGTGTAAACCCACCTCACCCGAGATGCAGGATGTTAAAATCCCAAACACCTTCGTCCTCAGCACATGATGTTAAACTATGACCTATCCTTGTGCCTCTCACGCGGGGTTCCCCCACCTTGGACATTCTCTACACCCCTAGTCCTCATAGGGGACGATATCCTCCTTTTAGGAGTGGAGTTTGTCCATGGGGGAAGGGTATCCACCTTCGTGTAAGCCCCTAGATTTCCTTCCAGGAGGCAGTATCCCTACTCCTCCTTCCATCAGTCCCTGAGGCTAGCAGAGGGAATGATAGGGAATGGGGCTCCTCCTTTCTTCGGTTCTAAGTCCCTCTCCCGCTACGCTTTGTCTCCCTCGGGCCTCCACCTTGAAGTAAGTCCCGACACCTTGGGCCGCTCAACACGTAATCCCCTCTTCACTTCCCACGAACACACCTTTCACGACATGGTCTTCAGGCATTTGCTACCTCTTGTTTCTCACACTGATAATGACTCACGTGGGCTTAGAGTAAGCATCGACCATCACATCACTCCCATCCTTCATGACATTAAACCACATTACCATCTTAAAATATGTGTTTTTTGATCCATGTCATGTCATGGTACGTAGGAATCCTCCATGAGGTTAAATCCCAACAATCATTTTCCTCGGCCGTCTCCGTGTCGGTGTGCCAAGCCGCTTTTCACCCGAACTATGAGGACTTTGATCCATGTCAAGAAATGGTACATATGAATCATACCATGAGGATCAATCCTAACAACCATTGGACCCTAGGTCAACTTCCAGCGCTAAGCTGTTGCGATCCCATTCCTACGGTAAGACGTTGCGACCTCCTTTAGTGGTAATCCATTATCAACCTCATTTGGTGGAAAGACATCATCAAACAAACTACATGTGCTTTGATTACTTTCCATGGGGATACATATGAAGACTCTTTTAATCCCAATCCCAAAACCATCATTGTTCCATGATGGTTCCACGACATTCACCACCCATTTAATTCAACCGCTCCATCATCCATCCTGATTCTTACCTGAGTCACCACATCCCGGTGGAATCATGCCACCCCATTCCCCATTCCATATAACAACATTTGGAAATTCAACCATGTGTTGGCCCCAATATCAGTATTCCCTCAAGGGGGTTTCTCCGTCTGATCCACTATAGGAAGTGTTTCGATCAGCCTGATTCGTCTCTACGGGACGTTAAACATGAAACATACCCTGTGTTAAACATGGGATGCTGAGGGAAACCTCAGATACATGCCCATGGCATATAATTACCCCCACTCTATGTGGGATGCCTCAGGCTTCCACTCCCTTGAGAAGCCCCATAACAAGGGATATAAGATACACACGCCAATACCCCGGCGTTGAGACACGCTTGTGATGCCCCAACGTGACTACTCCTCTAACCGAAGATTACTGCCCTGACCAGACCCCTTGGAATGTCGTGATTGAAGTATCATAATTAACTGGTGTCCATGAAGATATGTCACTAGGAAGAGTTTCACGAACAATGTATTAAATCTATGAGGGATACCTAGACTAGGTGAATAGTTCCGAGTAGGAATCCACATGAGGAATAACTGACATCCCATCATCCATTTTAGATCAAGGAGCAGACGTCCCTGAATAAAGAATGGATGCTGCCAGCATTTGGATAGCGGGAATGCGGGGTAACAAAAATCCATGTCCTTAGTCCCTAAACGAGACAGATGCGTGCACCCCAACGAAAGCATTAGAAATAATAACTTTTCATTATATGAGCTTTAGAGGTTGTATATCTACGTGGTAGTACAACTTCACCTAGTTCCTCACACTACAGTTTCAGATATAGACTACCATTTTACTTCAATTTTCTATAAAGTGTTTCATAGGGAATTGGGTACATAGTCTCTTATTAAAACATTATACCACCCTCATACCGATGTTCCGTCAGAATAAAAGATACAGGTTCATGAGTACTTGCTACGGGCATGCATCCTCGATTTGGGGGCCCCCGGGACATGCACACACCCCATAATGAATTCTAATACAACAATAAAATTAGGGATAATATAAATATGTAACCTTATAATTCTTTTGGTGGTTGTCCATACTGATCACCCATATTCTAACAATAGGTAGAAGAGGTAGATATTATTAGAGCTCATCTTGTACATCAGACTATGGTGGAGGTTTTGTTGATTTAGAAATAGATGGTTATCGAACAATATTGATATAAATATTTGGATGTTAACTATCAAAAACCTCTTGAGTTCAATGTTATGGATTATGTATTTTTATGTGTCTCACCAGGTCTAGGACACAGGTGGATTGAGAGATTAGGTAAACTTTCACCAAATTATGTCGGGCCGTTCGAGAGTCTGGACTCGGAATCGAGAGTCATTCATCTCAATGGATATGTGTTGGTAAGTACTCAATATAATTTTATCAGTTATTCATTTTTCTTACTATTGGATGTGGTATTTAGGTGCAAGATAATTTCTACTATTTTATGTGTTTTCATCAATTCTTCATTTTTATCCTAATATGTGTCGAATCCGGAGTAAATACTAGATGATCACTCTACTAAAAGACTATTTTATGTTGTATCAAGCTTGTCCCTTAATGTTAAGGTTTTTATATTTATTTTGTTGTGTCGTGGGCCAGATTTTCCAAGCGATGCCTTTGAAATGGAATTTAATATTTGATTAAATTGGTTAGGTATGACCTATGGATTTAATGAGATCCATTGATAATGATTAAAGGTTATGAACCATGAATTAGAATGACCCCATGGGTGCATTGTTTAACTTATTGGACCACCATGGGTGTCATAAGAATTTGAGGAACTTTTTGGCATGTTGTTTACCACATTCCATGGGTTGTTAAATGACAAATTGTAATTTTCGATTGATTGGTAATGATGTTGATAAATATAAGGGAATGAGAGACCATATTAAAAGTTTTTTAACATGTTCTTTATTACTTATTATTGATTTAGTTCTAATAATGAAATTCCCATGTATAATAATTAAGATGCTAAGCCTTCTGAGGTTAACTCAGTCCATGAACCACCTGTGGAGGCAAGGTCAATCTGAAATAATCATAGTGATGACCCTTAACATAATTAAATGATATTTATTTAATTGTTATTATATTCTTTAGGTGATACATGGGTTATCATATGAACTCTAGGGGCTGACTCATTTGTTTATTTCTCTACTTATGCTCAAATGATAGATGGACTCCATAGTGGACTAAACAGGATAGACTCAGTGGATTTACATATATATACCTAAGTGACACTTGGAATAATTATATGAACATCCAATGAAGGACTAAAAGTGTTAATTCAATATTTATTCCATCAGTGAGACTTGGGTTTCCTCAGTTGATTTCCAAGGATGGACTTAAGGCAATGATGTTATACCACACCAAGAGAGATACCTAGGTTCTAAAGAGGACGACCATGGATGTGATATTCGGGTGTTTAGTTCTTGTTATGCCTCAAGTGATACCTAGATTCTAAATAAATAATGTTGAGGATGGAATAATGTTCTTAATTGAATTATTAGTGAAATTATTTATATGAAGCATCTGTCAAGCCAAATAAAAATCATGAATATGGTCAAGAATTATACCTTATTTGTGGCCTGGTTAGGAAAATCTTGATCACATATCATTATGTGGGATGCTGGACTATGTGACAGGTCCTAAGACATGATTATAAATTGATACAGGATTGACTTTTAATTTAGGGAATTTCTAGCTGAGGTTGATGCAGGTAGTAGAGGATTGTTATCCTTGGGAACCCAGTCCTTTTTGGTTGTTTAGATAAAAAAGTTCTTTTACATATTATATTACTACCTTCTCAATATTTTAATTATATATTCAGTGACATGATGGAATTAGAAATCGTTGGTGGTGGTTTACTTGGATTTGGTCTCACAACCTACTCAAGAAATATTTGGTGCCTGAGATGATTATAAGGTTACAGATATGGATACATGAAAGTTCACTACTATTGGTTTTTGATTACTTCTTATGATAAATGGAGAAATGGGTCTAAGTGAGGATTGTGATGACTTCTAGGATAGTATTTGATCATTTCTGTATTTTGTTACATGTATTAAACAACTTCCATGTAATCCTAGTTTGGATGCTCTATAGATATAAGACATGATCATAATTGTATATGATATTCCTTTTATTATTGTTTTTATATATTTTTCATTGGATTTTATCTATTGACTGGTTGTTTTACTACTATCTCTAATGATTGTATGACTGCTAACACTATGTTACACTTTGATAAGAGGGCATATTTTTCATATAGACACATCTTAGGCCATCAAATCTAGTTGTAATCCTTGGGAATTTTGGGATATGCTCTTGAGACCATCTGTCCAACTAGGATCGAGGAACCCTTTATTGGCATGTGGGTTTGGGGTGTTATATTTTCTTTCCATCTGTTTTGTGATCTTAATATGGGTTCTTTTATCCTATTTTTTTGGTATTTTGTCTATTCATATATTTTCTCCTATTCTACTCCAAATTCAAATCCGATATTAGAAGATATTGGTGAAAAATCCGTCAAGGTAACATTGCATCATTTTTGGGTTGATTGAGTTAGTTGACAAAGTAGGTTTCCATGGTGGATAGTCATGTTCCAGAGATGTTATTGATAACCCATGTTGAAAAATAACCATGAAAAAAGAATGGAAAATCAGGAGGTTGTACAAAAAGAGCCGATAGAAGGTGGTGTCGTTTTCCAGTATTTTCCAAATTTATGAGGCCTAAAATTTTGAGTTTGGTGAGCATCGAGAAATATAGATTTACTTAAATATCACATAAAAATATGGAAAATGCATGAATTTTGCAATGATAGGCTTCATGGATTAGAATTCAAAAAGGCAAGAAGAATGTTGACGGAGTTCTTCGCGATTATGATGATCTTTGTGAATGGAAAAGTTGAAAGGCAATGTGGGGGAGATTCGTGGCGGCGGCGTGAAGCAATTGATAGAACGCTCTACGATTACGATGTGCTCCGCAATCTGAAAATCAATGTTGTGCTTCAATATTTTGAGATAGATTCGGTAGGAATTTCAATGATTCGTGATTTGTGATGACGTGGTGCAGACTTCGCACAGATGGTTCAAGGGTTGGTGGAATCGCCTATAAAAAGGCTTCAACCCCCTCGAGATATATAGAGAGTTTTTTCGAGATTTTTTTTCTCTCAGCTCATGAAGTTGGTTCGTGAAGGTAGTGTTATTCGCGAAGGAAGGAGCTTCGTGGCATCTAATTTATCTTTGTGAAAGTGGTGTGCTTCGCATTGGATCAGTGATCTTCGTGAAGGAAGTCTCTCTACAAAGACATCAGCTCTATGACAACTTAAGATTTCTAAAGGCTTTAGCTTCACAAAAGGCATTGACTTTGGGAAGGTTTGTTGGAGCTTCGCGAAATTGGGAGCTTTGCAAAGTAGGGTTCTTTGCGAAGTTACTGCCCAAAGGATGTTGCTCAGTGTTAGGGGGAAAAGTGGTATTCATCAGTGGATGAAATTTGGAAATCAATTGAGCATATATATACAGTGTATGATGCATTAATTAGTAGTAATAAAGATACCTATAGGTCTATAAGATGTGAGGGGATCTTCTGAAGAAGCAATGAGATCACTTCAGTTGGGAGAGCCGTGAGTTATCAAATTGTGAGTGGTTGTAGACCAGGATGGACAGTGAGTCTTCTTCCAATTTGTAAACAACAATGCACTTATTGTGGAATTGGTACATCGGTACACTGCCAGTGTATAATCCTTGGATATAGCCCAGTGAGGGAGAACAAAGTAAAAATTGTTGTATCTAGTGCATGCTTTAAGGTTTATTCATACTCTACAATAGGAAGGAGAGATAAGAAGGTTGTTTCTAACAGAAAACAAGATCAAACAGGGAAGTTGTTTTAATCTGTCATACCCTGATTCACCCCCCCTCGTAGGGTATCTATCCTAGTGGAACTAACATTTGGTATCATAGGGAAAGGTTTATATCAGTGTTTCTCTCTCACATGACGGTTACTAATCCTAAAGGGATTCTGATCATCGATGGGAACAATTTATAGCTATGGATGAATCGGAGGCAACACTACATTCGATCTTTTGGGAATGGTTGTGTTTATAGTAGTAATGGATGGTATCATAGCTGATATTAATAGCTGTGCATTATCATAAGCTCAGCGAAGAGAATTGGATGCTGACGCAAAGGGAATCAATGCATTAATAGGAGCCCTTTCCAATGCTATATATACCAAGGAGATCTCCTAAAAACCATCACATGATATGTGGGAAAAGTTATTGAACATATCTGAAAGAGATAAAAAGGTCAGATAAGTGAAGTTGCAAGTGTTATAGAACCAGTATAAAGATCTAAGAATTAAACTGAATGAGTCTGTTGATGGATTCTTTGACAAGGTAATTGTTGTTGTGGAAGATATGCAGGGTTTGGGAGAAGTCATTGAATACATAAAGATCGTAAATCACATCTTGAGGAAACTTCTGCATCAGTTCAATCGAAAGGTTTCAATACTAGAAGATAAATATAAAAGGAGAAAAAACTGGACAATTTTCGCATTACTTTGGTTGCATATGAAATGGGAAACGATGATAACGATGATGTGGAAAATGGGAAATCTAAAGAAGTGGCAATAAGTCCATGAAGAAGCTCACCATTGAAGATTCTCAGGAATAAGAAGAGACAGATGAGGTGATTTCATTCCTCTCCCCAAACCTTCAACGAGGAAAAGAAAAATTTAAAGGAAAACATTCACTAGCCTATTTTCAATGTGGAAAGGATGGTTATCTTGCTGCAAGGTGACCCAAAAAGTTTCAAGAATATTATGATGTCGGTGAAGTCAAAATTCCCAATAAGAAGTCATCAGCCTATTGTAAAGGCAAGAAAGAGTTCAAGAGAAATTTCATTAACAAGAAAAATATCATTTCAAAAGAATGTGACAGTTCAGATGAGTCTGAGGTTGAGGAGGATGAAGAGATAGAGAACTACAATGATCATGGAGAAAATGTTATAATGGCAGTTTCCGGGAGTACTCAGAAAAAAGAAGAAACCAACATTGATGAGGAAGAAGAAGTTGAAGGAAGATTTGGTATGAAAGATTAGTAAGTGGATACTCTTTAGGAGATAGATGTTTGGAGATCCAAAACAATGAAATCCCAAAATGTAGTTCCTAACACCAAACTCTATATGCAGCAGTAGGAAGAAGAGAAGTCTAAGTTGATGGATGAGATTGAGAGACTAAAGTCATCAACACCAGTGGACTCAGAAATTATTAGTGAGTATAAAATCATGATTGAAGATTAGAAGAGGGAGATCGATGCCTTGAATAATACATGGAAAGATCAAATATATCATATTAAAGAACTTCAAGGAGAAGTTTCCAATTTACAGAAAAAGGTATAGGATCAAGAAAAACTCTTGACTCCTTTTGGGACATCAGGAATACAGATCTCTCTAAAAACTGAGAACCTAAAAGTAGAAAATATTGTTTCATCGAAATGGATGCATCCATTATGTTTAGATTCTATGGCCGATGAGGGGCTTGATCAAAAACAAAATTCTATGAAAATTGAAGTCAACTCGAAAGCACCCATTCTGAGATTGAATGAAGATTTGGGCACAAATAAGAATCATAATATTCAATGACCCCAAGAGAAAACTAGAAGTACAGAAGTGACATGAAGGAATGAACCTTATATCGGGTATTATTGTTGTGGAAATATGGGACATTCACAGTATGTGTGGTCCATAACAGAGAGATATCAAAAGACACAATAATAGAGTAAGAATCCAAACAAAGAATGGTTCTCCAAGAACATATTTTGAAGGAAACTGTTTTTGGTGTAGAGGATTTTGGAACACGGCTAGGTACTTCACTTTAACCATAAAGAGGAATGTGCCAAAGCAGAATCAAAATTTACACAAGTAGCAGATCAATGAACCAACTATTGAGTTGAAAACAGAAAATAGTTTTGCAGATTTTCAAGATGATGATGGTCCATCATAATATGAGAAATAACAGAAGCCTCAATCCATGCCGAGTGTCATGGAAAAAATACGGACCATGAAAAAGAAGGATGAGAAGACAATTGTTGCAGAAATTTCCCTAAATGAATCAGATCACTCTGGTGTGTGAATCCTTCATAGTGGTTGCACATCTCACATGACAGGTAATAAGGATCTTCTTATAGGCATAAATTATGATTAAGAAAATGTTTTCATGTTTGAAAACATTGAAGGCCTAAAATTATTGGCTCAGGAAAGGACAAGTTTGGGGGAAAAGAGATGAGACATGCTGATGTCTTAGTGGTAGAAGGCCTCAGTCACAATTTGCTCATCTCCATTCAACTATGTGACTCAGGATATTATATAAGTTTTAATAAGAAGATGTGTATCGTAAAAGGAATAGATTGTAAATTGGTTCTACAGGGAAAAACAATAAAGGGAAATCTATACCTGGTAAGTGGAGAAGAAGATATGTGTTTTCTATCCAAAGAGGAATAAAACAAGTTGTGACATAAACTGCATGGTCATATACTCTAACCATCCCTGGAAGATATGTTAAAGTCTGATAAAACCCTTTATTCTATCATGTGATCATACTCACACATTTTATGCATGAAAACAAGGAATGTTTATCAAAAATACATATAAGTACAAGGAAAATAATTCAAAAAGAGTGCTCTAATTGGGACATGCTGATTCTTGTGGGCCTATCTGACAAAGAGCTATAGATGGAAAGAGGTACTATGTTCTTTTCATTTATGATTATAGTAGAATGGCAGGGTTATTTTTTATTACCCATAATTTGGATGTCTTTAGCTGCTTAAAATAGTACTGGGGGGAGTCTGAAAGGATGCTTGGATAGAAAATTCTGATGCTTCGTACTGATAATGGTACAGAATTCAAAAAAAATCAGGTGGGAGACTATCTCGAGAAACATGGGATAATGAATCAAGTTTCCTCAGTGAGAACACCCCAATTGAATATAGTATTTGAAAGAAGAAATAGGATCATCAACAACATGGCCAAAACAATATTATAGAAAATGACATGCTAGAGAAATTTTGGAAGGAAGCGGTTTTGACATCGGTCTACATTTCTAATAGGGCTCTATTCTGTCCGATGGAAGGAAAAAATCTGTAGGAGACGTGGTACGGGAAGAAGCCAATGGTGAATTACTTTTGAGTCATTCAGAGTAAATGTTTTATAATCAACTAAGAAAAAAACGAGATATTTGAGTCACGCGGAGATGAGGGAATATTCCTTGGCTACTCGGGAAAAATAAAATCATATAAATGCTTTAATAAAAGGCTGGGAAAAGTATTTGAGAGAAATGATGTCACAGTCATGGAAAATGATGAGAACATTCAATAACACAGTGAATAATTTCCTGATAAAATTGATGAGGAGTAAAGAAATAAAGGGGGAGCAGAAGTGGTTGATGATGGTTCAGAAGAAGATATTGATGATGAGAATGAGGAAGTAAAATCTGTATCTGTACAAAATCCAAGAAGTCGAGCTGGAATTGATAGGAAGAATATCATTGGTGATCAGTCAGCTCCAGTTCAGATAAAAATAATGAAATCACTACAGCTGACATATTTCGTATATCAAGTAGATCCTAAATGCTTTACTGATACAGGTGAAGATGATAACCGGGTTCAGGATATGAATGAAGAGCTAGATCAGATTGAGAAGAATCAGACATGTGAGATTATTTTGAGGCCAACTGCTAAAAATATCATCAAGACTAAATGGGTCTTTCGCAACAAGTTGAATTAATAAGGAACAATGATTCGAAATAAAGCATGACTCGTGTGCAAAGGATACTCCCAGATAGAGGGAATTGATGTCGATGAGACATTTTCATCAGTTGGAAGGATGGAGATAATCAGATTATTCCTAGAAATTGCAGTGCAACAAAAATTCAAGGTGTTCTAGACGGATGTCAAATCTGCATTCTTGAATGGGATTTTGGAGGAAAAAGTGTATATCTAGTAGCTAGATGGCTTTTTCAATGATGCGGATGAGAACCCGGTTTTTCAGTGGAAGAATGTGTTATATGGGATGAGATAAGCACTGAGATCATAGTATTCAAGGCTTGATCAGTATTTGAAGAAGCTTGGTTTTCAACGTGGTGGAGATGATTGCAATCTCTATTTCAACAACAATAGTAATTAAATGATGATGGTGATAGTTTGTGTCAATGACATAATATTTGGTAAATCAGATGAATCATAGTGCATACAGTTTTCTGAATTCATGAAACATGAGATCAAAATGTTTAGGATCGGTTATCTGACCTTTTTTCATGGTGTACAGGTCACACAAGGAATGAATGGCATATTTATTTCTCAATAAAAATATTCCATGGAGGTTCTGAGAAGATTTGGAATGGAAAATTCTAAAGAGATAAAGACTCCAGTTGCAACTCGGATGAAATTATCGAAAGATGATAATGGAAAGGCAGTTAATATCATATAATACAGGCAGATTATTGGTATTTTACTATACCTGACAGTGACGAGACCTAATATTGTCTTCATCACATGCCAAGCAGTGGGATATCAAATCAACCCCAAGGAAATCCAAATTCTTACAGTAAAAAAGAATATTTCAGTATATCATGGGAACAATGGATTTTGGATTGATATTTAGTGACAAATATCAATCAAAGTTATTGGGATAGACTGATGTAGATTGGGCCGGTTTAGAAGATTCTAGAAAATCAATGTCAGGAGGTGATTTTTATCTTGGTAGACTATGTATTTCATTTCTAATAAAGAAGGAATATTGCATTTCATTAAGCACCGCAGAAGCTGAGTATAGTGCGGACACTCAAGCATGCACTCCATTATTATAGATGAAGCAAAATCTTGATGATATAGAAGTTTAAGTGACGTCTCCGATCCGAATTCAGTGTGATAACTCAAGTTCTATAAATATCAGCAAAAATATTGTCCATCACTCAAGGACTAAGCACATTGAGATAATGTATCATTTCTCAAGGAGAAGGTTGAGTAGGGAATCATGAAGTTAGAGTATGTGCATATAGAACTACAGGTTGTAGACATTATGATGAAGGCCTTAACCAAAGAAGCTTTTGAGAGGCATTGACAGGCTCTGGGAGTTCAGTAAACTCCATACAATTGAAAGAGTGTCAATGTGGTCCCACCCCTCTCCCCGTGGTTTGGTATGTTTTTCTCTACCATGTTAATATGTGTTCTTTACAATGTCTCATCCTACAAAGTAGTTACCTTTTGGTTCATTGAAAAAGGGAGTGAAATAGTGACTCATCAAGGGGGGAAACTATGGCTAATGAAGGGAGAAAATGTGTTAGTCAAAGACATGGGGAGAAGCTGATAGGAGGAGCAATGAGATAGGGGGAGAGAAATGAGATATGGGCAGAGTTTAAAATCTGACGATGCAAGAAGTGATCGATCAAATAGTAGATATCACGATAGAAGTGGATCGTGATAAAAGAAGAAGAGTGTTGTTGAAATGGTGTGAGAAGGGTTCCATCGATCAATAATTTGTATCAGTTTAGAAATTGGTATCCAGTTGGTATCATGAATTGGCATCTTAAATGAGTTTAATCATTGATGATCTTTTAATTTACTTTGGTTTCTCATGGCGAGCATTTCTCATATGGGCATAGAGTATGTGGTGACTGAATCTTTGGTCTCTATTTGAATCGCAAGAGGCAAAGGATGGTTGATGATGGAAGGAGTTTTGGTGAGGTATCAAAGTGAAAAAATTCTTTTGGAGAAGAGTTGTCAACAATCCCAAAGGAAGATATTATTGGTCAAAAATCCTTCAAGGTAACATTCTAGAATTTTTGGGTTGATTGTGTTTGTTGACAAAGCAGGTTTCCATGGTGAATTGTCAGGTTCCAAATATGTAGTTGACAACCCATGTTGAAAAAGAACAATGACAAAGGAATGGATGATATGGAGGTCGTACCAAAAGAGAAGATACAAGGTGGCACCGCTTCTTGTGTTTTCTAAATTTTTGGGGTCCAAAATTTAGAGTTTAGTGAGCATCATGAAATATGTATTTTCTTGATGATCCCATAAAAATGTGGCAAAGGCATGAGTTTCACAAATATAGGCTTCATTGATTGGATTTAGCGGGGACAAGAGGAATGTTGATGGTGTTCTTTGCGATTACGATGATCTTTGTGAACGACAGAGTTGAAAGGCAATGTGAGGGAGCTTTGCGGAGGTGGATCAAAGTAATTGATGGAACGATCCGCTATTACAATGAGCTCTGCATCCAAAAACTTTCAGGGTGATACGAGATTTTGAGAGAATGTAGGGGGGAATTTTGGAGCTTTGTGATTTGTGATGATGTGGTGAAAACATCGCGTGGATGGTTCGAGGGTCAGTGGAATCGCCTATAAAAAGACCTCGACCCCCTCGAGAAAAGTAGAGGGTTTTTCTATGAAAATGTGTTGGTCTCGGCTCGTGAAGGTGGTTCGTGAAGTCAATGTTCTTTATGAAAGAAAGAGCTTCACGACGGAAAATTTAGCTCTCCAAAAGTGGTGTGCTCTGCATTGGCTTAGTGACCATTGCGAAGGAAGTCACTCTATGATGACTTGAGCTTTGTGATATACTAAGATTTACAAAGGCTTGATCTTCGCAAAAAGGCAGGGACTTCATGAAGTCTTGTTTGATCTTCAAGAAATTTGGACCTTCGTAAAGTATGGTGCTTTGTGAAGGTACTTCCCTAAGGTTGTTACTCAGTGTTCTGGAGAAAATGGGTATTCATCGGTGGATGAAATTTGGACATCAATAGAGCTTCTACAAACTGTGTAGGATGCATTCATTAGTGGTAATGATGTTACCTACAGGTCTATAAACTGTGAGTGGATCTTCTAAAGAACTAGTGTGTTCACTTCAGTTTAGAAAGTAGTGAGTTCTCAAGTAGTGAGTGGTTTTAAATCAGGTCGGACAATGACTCCTCTTCGAACATGTAAACAACAGTTCACTTATAGTGTAATTGGTACATCGGCACACTGCCGGTGTATGCTCCTTGGACGTAGCCCAGTAAGGGTGAACCAAGTAAAAATTGTTGTGTCTTGTGAATGCTTTAAGGTTTATTCATACTTTTCAATATGAAGGAGAGAGAAGAGGGTTTTGTCTAACACCAAAACAAGATCAAATAGGGAAGTTGTTGTCATCTATCATACCCTAATTCACCCCCCACTCTGGGTATCTATCCTAGTGGACCTCACAGATGAGGGACACTCTCCCTCCATAAGTTTGGTGGTTTATACCTATTACCTAACTTCTTGTCACATATTACTTATCTCTATTGTTCCATACAACAGATCTTTTATAAATTTATCATAAAATTAATCAGTGTTTTATATTATATGTTAGAAAATTAAATTTGATACCCTCGTAGAACCATGATTTTTTTGGACGTTATCAACCTCAACCCGAACTGCATCAATGGTGGGTTTGTTTTACTTCCCTAAAATAGAACCATGGGTTAGGGTGTGTTAGCATGCTACCCATTATTTAAATCCTAGAGTAAATAATATGATTACATAAATGGGTCAAATGATGATGTTATAATGATATGGATAGTTTTACATGGGTATGGAAACTAAAATATCCATAGACTATTGACATTTCATGCATGATGATAAACATCACTGTATGGAACTGACGATGGATCAGGTGGTATGGAACTGACTTGATTATCAGAATGGAACCAACAATGAAATTGAGGTATGGAATAGGAAAACCCTATTAATACTCATATATCAAAATATTAAGCTTCCATAGCCATTGGAACTAGGTTCTAGGCCCATGTAGTTCCACACTATTCTGATCTAACATTGGACGAGATCCTTGTCCTCAAGGAGGTCACCTTTTTCTTTAACTTGTGTTGTGGACCATGTAGGTATGATACTATTTACATTTGTGGAACATGATGAAGCTAGTTTTTTACATATATTCCTTATATATATATACTCACCTTTTATAGCCTACTCTCAATTATAAATTGTACAAATAAGCCTGGTTATATTTTTCATTCATTTTAAAGCTTACCCATAATAACTACACATGGTCATAATTTTTATACACATTCTAGATTTTTTATAGAGCCCATTGGAGGTGGCATAATGACTATATCACACACCCAATTCAGGATTCCAATTGGTACCTAGACAGACTTCATGGATACATATAAGGACAAGTGTAAGTGTCTAGTCATCAATTTTTCATTGAATTATAGCATGGAGCTTAGGATCACGAGACGAAGACTTTGATCATGATTCATAGAGATGATATTTTTTGTTTTTTATTCTATTTATATACATTTTGGTATGTATATCATCCTTTTCCATAGCTCTATGATAAAATCATAATTTTTATATTATACTTATTGGGTGATTCCGAATTAGTTTCGAGAATAATTCATGAGATTTCTCCATGACTATACTATTCTATAGAAGATTATATGAATGAGTTTCTACAACAACATAAACCTACTTTATTGAGGGATGGTGGCCTCTAGAATACTAATTTATTTATTCAAACTGTTTTGTGTATCTTTGATAGTATGGAGACGCCTCCAAAATGGATCATCAAGATCATGATTTTTATGCTTTATAAATCATCCAAATGTTGGTGGGATATCCAAATTTATTGATATTAGCACCTAAAAATGATTTAGAGAAATTTACAATCTTGATTTAATGAATAATGTTTCCCTAAGGCATGGATGGATGACTGAGCTAGGGATTTTATAGACATACTAGTACACTATTTCTATTATGAATTACTCAGCTATATTAATAGATCATGATCTCTTTGATATGATCTATACCATTGATGATCCGTCTAGGGTGATATGATTTTATTATGTGAACAAGAACCCAATTTGATATCATGTACATTTTTTGTTGACTAAAACATCTGAAATAGTAAAACATTCCCTTATCACTGAATGTGTCATGAATGATGCCTGAGGTATGGATCAAAGTGGACCAACTTTTCAACTAGCTAGTGGAGAATCTGGTGGAATTATGTGTCTATTATAAACCTCTCATGAGGGAAGTACTGGTCATAATATATGTATTGGATGTTATATATTCTGTCCCCAGTGTGGAAGGAAGGTGAACATAATGACCATGTGTGAGAGATCCCGAGTGGAGTGTTGAGAGAACAATAGGATGGGCCATAAACAGTGGTTTGGAAAAATCTTTATCATATGGGCAATCAAAGAGGATCTACACCAACTATGGTTCTTGGAACTGGATCGGTGGATCCACATCAGGAATGGAGTTTGAGTACTATCATTAAATATGTATGAGATGGTACTCATGGACAAGGGAGGTAGAATCCAGTTACACAGTACCTGCAGAGAGTGCCTTCTTAAAGTAGTTAGATTGTATCAAAGGGTTGTTGATTAGTCTAGATCTATATTGTTCAGTCAATAATAGGAGAGAATATAAGGCCCCAGCCTTAAACCTTACTTAATCTTGAGTTATTACAAGATTACACATTGAGGATCTTTTCAGGTTTAGAGTTTTAGAGAATTAGATCATAAAACATTCATTACATCCCACATATAAACAAAGTGGTTACATAAAGATAGTATTAATTTTTCCCATCAATGGAAACATATTTAAAATAAAACATGGATTCATTCTTGACACTTCCTTGACACTATCATCATATCATGTACCTTTCCCTTGACCTGTGAAAAACATTTCAAAAAAAACTTGGGATGAGCATAAAAAGCTCAGTATGGGTTATAAAATATAGAAAGGAAACATAAGTTCATATATACATAAGAATGAAATCATACTTTACCCATAAAACATATCCACTTTAACATACCTCATCAAATCATGAATAAATCATAGAAATCATAAGACATAAAGGTAACTTGAGGCATTCATAACATTCTTACGTAGGGAGTAACCCTCTTTGTTACATTTGGAATACCCATTACAGTATATTCCCTAAATCTCTTAGGAGATACCTTAACGTTTCACTCCTTCGTGTTACCCAATGAATTAGAGAGCTATATCAGTATCACCCATCCTTATTTTATCACGGAACCACCCGTCTTCATAACAATGCCCAAGAACCATAACATAATCTTATCACATAAAACATACATAAAGGAAACATAACATTTCCACATTTCAATCACAAGATATCAATAACACAGTGATATAATAAAAACATTATCAAAACCATTTTAAATACCAAAATAAAAGAAAAGTAAAACATGGTATTTATTTTTCTTAAAAAAAGGTATGTCTTTTAGAGGAAGCCGAAAATCAAATAATGGTCACGACGGCAGAGAAGTCGTTGTCGCCGCATACATACGACAAAAAAAACATTCCCTTTTGTCATTTTGTAAAATGCTTCGTATAAAAAAATATTCCCTTTGGATAAACATAAAATTCAAAGGGGTTTATACACCGTATAAAAGAAGGTTGTGTATAAAATAAAATATGCCTCAATGAAAGGAGATTGAGACAAAGTCCCATACCTCGGGTCCGACTTGACTCGGTCGTTCTTTAATCTACTGAATAATAAACTTTAGTTAATTTCTACTTGTTTAAGAACCTTTTTCAAGTTCATTATTCCTTTTATATCACTTATTTCCATGTCATGAACATTATGTAATTATTTTAGTTAATAACGGTCGTTTTAACGATCATTGGTACCTGAGTAAAAAATAAACCCTTTATAATTACAAGTTGTTCATGTATCCATTATATCCAGAATGGTATTCATGATGTAGATATCATATATGTTATATATATCCAGTACATTCACGCATTTATAATATTACATAATCATTTAGAGGTAAGAAATGAAATGCACCGTTCATGGAGACGGTAAGCCGTACGTACGCATGAACGCTACTTTCATTTCTATGTCGTATTTTATAGAATGGAATCATAATGATATAAAGGTATATTTTAATTCTAGTATAATATCATATATAATATCATTAATTACATCCTTTATACGTCCCACATATGGCATTTAACGAATCAAATCACTTTGAGGGGGCGGTAGTCCGCACTTCCTTAAATGAAGATATCGCGTTTACCCATAATGGAATTTATAAAGGTATGCCCAAAATGAAAAATATAGAAGCTTAAGGAAAAAATAAACATATTATATATCATATATAAATATAGTGTCATCTTAATGGCCACCTTTGATGGTGTTAAAAAAATGTTGATGAATCATCGTTTCGGGAGGCATAAATTTTCCATCCACGGAAACAGTATGTTCTTTAACCATTATATGTAGGTCTGTGTAAGTGTAGCTCGAATGCTTATTATAACAACATCCTAGTATATTGAAGATAATGGAGTTGTTACAAAAGAAATGAATAAAAAGAGTTTAGGGGGTTGGAGAAGCAAAATAAAACAAAAGGACTCAAGTGAAGACATTACCTTAAAATCGGGTAACTCCCTTTGGTTTGAGCTCAGAGGCTTCCTTGGGAAGACTTCTGCCCAAAGTGAGGCTTCAAGGAGTAATATAGGGATGTTTAGAGACAAAATTGGCAGGGGTTGGCCGAGCCAAAGGCTTTCGAAGTGTGGGTAAGGAGGTAGAGGTGGGGGCCTTTTATACGAAGAGAGGAGGGGCACTCTTGGAATGTAAAGAAATGTTATTTTATTTTAAAATGAGTTTAGGATTCAAAAGGACCCAAATTGATATAAGTCTAGGATAAGGTGATACGGGTTTGAAATATACCCATCCAATAGGTTTTGGACATGTGTACGTCATAGAGTTTACATTATCTTTTTATTTTATTTAAATCCTTTATTAATGAGGTAATCGCTGCATCATCATGATGTCATAACTAATTTAATTTATTTAATGTATAAAAGTTATAAAAAAATATAATGATGTAGGAACTCTTTTTATCTTTCCAATGACTATTTATAATAAAAAATATGACTTGTATAACCCCATGTAAAAATTGTTTTAGTAAAATAACTTATGTTTGTGTCATTTTTTACTTTAACATTAAATAAAAAGTTATTTATGTCATTTCCCAACCAAAGTGGCTCCATGGGGTACCCAGGTTGACCCATGGATTTCCTTGGTCGGCCATGACACATAAAATAAGGTTAGGACATGTGTCTAGGTCATTTCATATTATTAAAACATTATTTTTACCTTAAACTACACTAATTACCTCTAATCGCGATTAAAAACATAAAAGATACTATTCACCAAAAAGTTATTTTAATCATATTGAACCACATTTTACTTCTTAATGACAACCATGTATGTCGGATTTTTGAAATTCAAAACACAGAGGTGGTAAAATTTCATTTAAACGAAAAATCAGTTTTTTAAGTACCACTTAGTGGTTTCACTATTCATCAAAAATTGATGTTTTTCAGAAAAATACCAAAACATTACCCTAAGATATATTTGATATTCTGAATTATAAAATGTTGTCTATTTTACAAAATTCAATAAATATAAGTTTCATTAATTAATTTAATAATTAATTCACGCTGTCAGAGCAAATAGCGTGTTTTTATTAAACAATAAGTATCAAAAGATTGACACTAGTTTAAGTCCAATTTCAAAGTGAAATTAATTCCAATGACCACTATTAGATTAAATGGTAAAAATATATTCTAATTTTACTTTAAAACCAATTCAAAATATAATCTAATCATATAAATAAATTAGATTACAAAGCAGTTTTGATGTAAAATGCAGTATTTTTCACTATTCATTAAAAAATGAACATTGTCAGAAAAATACCAAAAGTTCACACAAAGTAAATTTTGGTCTCCCAATCATAAAGAATAAGTTTATTTTGACAAACAAAGCTTATAAAATTGTCAAAATATAGATTAAAAATGATTTTCCATCAAAAGGCAGTAAAATAATCTTTTAAAAATATTAGTGTATTCCATGCTTAAGATTGGATTTATTTTAATTTTAAGCCTCTAAAACACTATCTAATTCATTAATATACATAGATAAAAATATCTATTATTAATTACTTACTTGAGATGTTACATCCTTCCCCCCTTTAGAAAATTGCGTCCCCGCAATTTATTTACTTATCGAATAAATGGGGGTACTTATCCCTCATTGCATTTTCAGGTTCCCATGTTGCCTCTTCTATCATGTGGTTTTTCCACAAAACCATTACCTGATTAATCACCTAATTCCGTAACACTTGCTCCCTGTGGTCAAGAATCTGGACCGGTTGTTCCTCATAAGATAGGTTCTCTTCCAGCTGAACTACCTCTGGACTCAAAACATGATATGAATTTAGCATATACTTTCTCAACATCGAAACATGAAAAAAATTGTGTACCTGAGATAAACTCGGAGGTAAAGCCACCCGGTATGCAACTAATCCAACTCTCTCCAGAATTTCATATGGTCCAATGAACCTTGGACTCAGCTTTCCTTTCTTACCAAATCAAATCACACTTTTCCATGGTGATACTTTGAGAAAAACATGATCACCTACATCAAAAGAGAGATCCTTCCTCCTGTTGTCTGTATAACTCTTCTGCCTACTCTAAGCTGTTTTCATGTGTTTTTGAATCAGCTGAACTTTTTCTGCCATCTCTTCTACCAATTCTTGTCCCATCAACTTCCTTTCACCCACTTCATCCCAGAAAGCTGGAGTTCGACACCGCTTCCCATATAACGCCTCAAATGGTTCCATCTGTATACTGGAATGAAAACTGTTATTATATGAAAATTCAACCAAAAAAAGTTGTTGGTCCCAAATTCCTTGATAATACATAGAGCAAGAACGTAGCATATCCTCCAATGTCTGAATTGTTCGTTCTGACTGCCCTTCTAATTGAGGATGAAATGCTGTACTAAAATTTAATTCAGTACCCAACGATTTCTGAAGGCCTTTCCAAAAGATAGAAGTAAACCTGGGATCACGATCAGATACAATGGAGAGAGGAACTCCATCTAACCTGAATATCTCTTTAAGATACAAACGGGAAAGTTGATCTAGAGAGAAAGTATCTCGTATAGCAAGGAAATGAGAAGATTTAGTCAAGCGATCAACAATAACCCAGATTGCATTATTACCTCAAGATGTCTTCCGTAATCCCACAACAAAGTCCATGGATATATTCTCCCATTTCCACTCTGGCACTGGTAGAGGCTGAAGCATCCCTTTCGGTAACTGCTACTCTGCTTTAACCTGCTGACAGGTCAAACACTTCATAGTAAAATCAGCCATATCTCTTTTCATTCCATCCCACCAGTAATACTCCCGCAGATCTCTGTACATCTTAGTACTGCCAGGATGAACTGAAAACGGAAAACTATGAGCTTCAAATAAAAACTCTCTCTTCAACTGTGAATCACAAGTCACACACAATCTCTTCCCAAATCTCAAAACACATTCATTATCAATGTTGAATTCAAGAAACTTACCCTTCTGAACCAGCTCTACCTTTTTCTACAACTCTCTGTCTTGGTTCTGTGCTTGCTTGATTCTGTCTGATAGAGAAGATTTCACTGATACCTGAAATAAAACAGAAGGACATCCTACACCAACAACTTCTATGCCAAATTTCATAAAATCCTTAACCAAAGGATAATGTTCCAAACGCAACATTGTTAATTAAGAATTACTTTTTCGACTCAAAGCATCGGTCACTTTATTTGCTTTTCTCGGATGGTAATGAATTGTACAATCATAATCCTTGATTAATTCTAGCCAGCTCCTCTATCTCATGTTCAATTATATCTGAGTGAATATATACATTAAACTTTTGTGATCGGTATATATTTCGCACTTTACTCCATACAAATGATACCTCCAAAATTTTAAGGTGAAAAAAATAGCAGCTAATTCCAAATCATGTGTAGGGTAATTTACCTCATGAGTTTTCAAATATCGTGAAGCATAAGCAATTACCTAATCATTATGCATTAGGAAACAACCAAGTCCTTTCAATGAAGCATCAATGTAGATAACAAACTCACCATTCCTAGAAGGTAGTGCCAAAACTGGAGCATTCACCAATATTCTTTTCAATTCCTGAAAATAATCATCACATTCTTTTGTCCAAATAAACTTAACACCCTTCCGAGTAATCTTAGTCATTAGACTAGATAACCGTGAAAAATTTCTAACAAACCTTCGGTAATAGCCTGCCAAACCAAAGAAACTACAAATCTCTGTTAAATTTGTGGGTCTTTTCCATTCTTCAACAACCTTTGTTTTTGCAGGATCAACGGTTATCCCATCATTAGAAACAATGTGACCAAGGAAAGAAATTTGTTGCAACCAAAACTCACACTTGCTAAATTTCCCATACAATTTCTTTTCTTTTTAAGGTTTTCAAAATAACCCTTAAATATCCTTCATGCTCCTCTTTACTTTTGGAAAACACCAAAATATCATCAATAAGAACAACCAACATTTTTCACCTGAGTCAACTGAGCCATCACTGCAACAAACTGTTTAGTTCTGATTATGACCATCTCAGGATACTGATTTGAAAGGCCATTTACCTCTGTATGCCTTCCCAGAAAATCTGTTCTCTTTCCTCTATGAAAAACCATTCTTAACACAGAAATATCTTAAGTGAAGCAACATGGTAATCTTCAAATTCTATATCATTTCAATTTGACCATAAAAAATATGTTTGGATAATCATTTAATATAATTATAACCCCTAAAGTTATCTAAACCGACCTTTGATACCAACTATAAGGCCCCAGCTTTAAACCTTACTTAATCTTGAGTTATTACAAGATTACACATTGAGGATCTTTTCAGGTTTAGAGTTTTAGAGAATTAGATAATAAAACTTGCATCACATCCCACATATAAACAAAGTGGTTACATAAAGATAGTATTCATTTTTCCCATCAATGGAAACATATTTAAAATAAAACATTGATTCATTCTTGACACTTCCTTGACACTATCATCATATCATGTACCTTTCCCTTGACCTGTGAAAAACATTTCAAAAAAAAACTTGGGATGAGCATAATAAGCTCAGTATGGGTTATAAAATATGGAAAGGAAACATAAGTTCATATATACATAAGAATGAAATTATACTTTACCCATAAAACATAAGCACTTTATCATACCTCATCAAATCATGAATAAATCATAGAAATCATAAGACATAAAGGTAACTTGAGGCATTCATAACATTCTTACGTAGGGAGTAACCCTCTTGGTTACATTTGGAATACCCATCACAGTATATTTCCTAAATCTCTTCGGAGAAACCTTAACGTTTCACTCCTTCACGTTACCCAATGCATTGGAGAGCTATATCAGGCTCACCCGCCATTAGTTTATCATGGAACCACCCGTCTTCATAACAATTCCCAAGAACCATAACATAATCGTATCACATAAAACATACATAAAGGAAACATAACATTTCCACATTTCAATCACAAGATATCAATAACACAGTGATATAATAATAACATTATCAAAACCATTTTAAATTCCAAAATAAAAGAAAAGTAAAACATGGTATTTATTTTTCTTAAAAAAAATGTATGGCTTGTAGAGGAAGCCGAAAATCAAATAATGGTCACGGCGGCGGAGAAGTCGTTGTCGCCGCATACGTACGACAAAAAAAACATTCCCTTTTGTCGTTTTGTAAAATGCTTCATATAAAAAATGATTTCATTTGGATAAACGTAAAATTCAATGGGGTTTATACACCGTATAAAATAAGGTTGTGTATAAAATAAAATATGCCTCAATGAACGGAGATTGAGGCAAAGTCCCATACCTCGGGTCCGACTTGGCTCAGTCGTTCTTTAATCTCCTGAATAATAAACATGAGTTAATTTCTACTTGTTTAAGAACTTTTTTCAAGTTCATTATTCCTTTTATATCACTTATTTCTAGGTAATGAACACTATGTAATTATTTTAGTTAATAACGGTTGTTTTAACGATCATTGGTACTTGAGTCAAAAATAAACCCTTTATAATTACAAGTTGTTCATGTATCCATTATATCCAGAATGGTATTAATGATGTAGATATCATATATTTCATATAAATCCAGTAAATTCATGTATTTATAATATTACATAATCATTTAGAGGTTAGAAATGAAATGCACCGTTCATGGAGACGGTAAGCCGTACGTACGCATGAACGCTACATTCATTTATATTTCGTATTTTATAGAATGGAATCATAATTATATAAAGGTATATTATAATTCCAGTATAATATCATATATAATACCATTAACTACATCCTTTATACATCCCACATATGGAATTTAATGAATCAAATCCCTTTTAGGGGGCGGTAGTCCGCACTTCCTTAAATGAAGATATCGCGTTTACCCATAATGGAAACCATAAAGGTATGCCCAAAATGAAAAATACAGAAGCTTAAGGAAAACATACAAATATTATATATCATATATAAATATATTTTCATCTTAATGGCCACCTTTTAATGTGTTAAAAGAATTTTGAACAATCATCGTTTCGGGAGGCAGAAATTCGCCATCCACAGAAACAGTATGATCATTAACCATTAGATGTAGGTGTGTGTAAGTGTAGCTCGAATCCTTCTTATAACAACATCCTAGTATATTGAAGATACTGTAGTTGTTACAAAAGAAATTAATAAAAAGAGTTTATGGGGTTGGAGAAGCAATATAAAACAAAAGGACTCAAGAGAAGACATTACCTTAAAATCGGGTAACTCCCTTTGGTTTGAGCTCAAAGGCTTCCTTGGGAAGACTTCTGCCCAAAGTGAGGCTTCAAGGAGTAAAATAGGGATGTGGAGAGACAAAATTGGGCAGGGGTTGGCCGAGCCAAAGGCTTTGGAAGTGTGGGTAAGGAGGTAGAGGTGGGGGCCTTTTATAAGAGCAGAGGAGGGGCACTCTTGGAATGTAAAGAAATGTTACTTTATTTTAAAATGAGTTTCGGATTCAAAAGGTCCCACATTGATATAATTCGAGGCTAAGGTGATACGAGTTAGAAATATACCCATCCAATAGGTTTTGGACATGTTTAAGTCATAGATTTTACATTAGCTTTTCATTTTATTTAAATCCTTTATTAATGAGGTAATCGCTGCATCATCATGATGTCATAACTAATTTAATTTATTTAATGTATAAAAATTATAAAAAAAATATCATGATGTAGGAACTCTTTTTATCTTTCCAATGACTCTTTATAATCAAAAATATGACTTGTATAACCCCATGTAAAAATTGTTTTAGTAAAATAACTTATGTTTGTGTCATTTTTACTTTAACATTAAATAAAATGTTATTTATGTCATTTCCCAACCAAAGTGGCTCCATGGGGTACCCAAGTTGACCCATGGATTTTCTTGGTCGTCCATGACACATAAAATAAGGGTAGGACATTTGTCTAGGTCATTTCATATTATTAAAACATTATTTTTACCTTAAACTACACTAATTACCTCTAATCGCGATTAAAAACATAAAAGTTACTATTCACCAAAAAATTATTTTAATCCCATTGAACAACATTTTACTTCTTAATTACAACCATGTATGTCGGATTTTTGAAATTCAAAACACAGAGGTGGTAAAATTTTATTTAAATGAAAAATCAGTTTTTTAAGTACCACTTAGTGGTTTCACTATTCATCAAAAAATGATGTTTTTCAGAAAAATACCAAAACTTCACCCTAAGGTATATTTGATATTCTAAATTCAAAAATGTTGTCTATTTTAAAAAATTCAAAACATATAAGTTTCATTAATTAATTTATTAATTAATTCACGCTGTCATAGCAAATAGCGTGTTTTTATGAAACAATAAGTATCAAAAGATTGACACTAGTTTAAGTCCAATTTCAAAGTGAAATTAATTCCAATGATCAATATTGGATTAAATGGTAAAAATATATTCTAATTTTACTTTAAAACCAATTCAAAAGATAATCTAATCATATAAATAAATTAGATTAAAAATCAGTTTTGATGTAAAATGCAGTATTTTTCACTATTCATTAAAAAATGAACATTGTCAGAAAAATACCCAAAATTCACACAAAGTAAATTTTGATCTCCCAATCATAAAGAATAAGTATATTTTGACAAAAATAGCTTACAAAATTCTCAAAATACAGATTAAAAATTATTTTCCATCAAAAGGCAGTAAAACAATCTTTTAAAAATATTAGTGTATTCCATGCATAAGATTGGATTTATTTTCATTTTAAGCCTCTAAAACACTATCTAATTCATTAATAGACCTAGATAAAAATATATATTATTCATTACTTACTTGGGATGTTACAGAGAATATTTCAGGGCCTTCTACATTTCAAGTTACAGTTTTAGTAGCCTCTACCTTGACACCTATTTTATTTGATACATGTATCTCCCCATTCTTTATAATAGTGGATTTTTAGTAATGTATTGTTCTTGAGATTGATTAATTCTACTGTGTAATGACCCTTGAAACCCCATTGTTTATGTAGTCATATAGTTCATGCCTTTTTCTGGAATTACCCTTAGAAATAGTTAGCTATTATTTCTTATAGAACCACTTGATCCTAGATATGAAAGGATTGGTATCATTTTTGGGATGGAATGGTTGGTCACATGGTATTTCCATATCAATTTTCATCATGGGATACTATACTATACATCACTATAGGGTTGTATTTATGTTTATAATGCTGAATGGGATGTGTAGGATATGAGAGATAGACATGAGAATTGTGGTCATGGTGGAGTTACAACCCATATTGCTATCCTTTTATGGATAATCAGGGATTACCTCCAGCTCATTTTCATCCAGACATGGATTGGTTTAGTGAAATTCTCCCTGAATATTTTATGGTCTTCCTCATAAGGGAGCGGTAGTTTTTAGTTATGAGCTAGTCCATAGAGATTCACCATTTTACATTCCTTCGTAATGGATGACCACGACTGAGTTCTAGGAGCTCAAGTGAAGGATAGAGCATTTGGAAACTAAGGTTCATTATGACCAAATGAATAATCTTGAAGTTCAACCATGATATTATTCAAGAAGGAGTATGAGACCATCAGGCTATGTTTAGTTTACCCGAAATTGAAACATCTCACTATAAAGAACGGATATCCTTTAACATATATAAATTTCCTCTATGACCAGCTTTTAAGAGCGAGGTTTTTCTCCATGATTGATTTGATATCCAGATATCATCAGGTGTGTGTTAGACAATAAGATATACCACATAAAAATTTCCATAGCAGTTATGGTCTATATGGGTATTTGGCCATGTTGTTCGGTCTCATGAACTCACCGCTCCTTTTCCTAGATTTGATGAATCATGTTTTATACCAGCATATGGATTAATTATCGGTAATATTCATGAATCATATCTTAGTATATTATTTCACTCTATAGGAAAATTCCAAACATATTGATATCATCTTGTGTACAATGATAGATAAATAGTATTATTAAAATCTCACCAAAGTCCACTTTTTATTAATATGGTTCACATCCTCGGTTACATTATCTAAGAGGTAGGAGTATCAGTTGATCTAGATAAGCTGAAAGTGATATTTACCTAGTAGCAGGCAAATGAATTTTTTGGAAAAAAATATATTCTTCAGGTTGGATGACTATTAATAGAATTTTATTTATGATTTATCATGACTTGCAGCACCACTTTAGTATTGAATAATAAGGGTGTAAATTTTCCAAGGTATGAAGCGTGTGAGAAATACTTTGAGGAGTTTTAGGGAGAATGACTTTGGTGTCAATATTGGTTCTTCTAGATCTAAGAAAGGGATATAATGTATATTGTGAAGAATTATGAATTTAGATTTTGATAGTTTGGATGCAGGGTGATCAACTTGTTGCATATAGTTCATGTAAGTTAATGTCATATGATAAGAACTACCCTATTCATGATCTCAAGTTAGCAGTTTTAATTCACATGTTCTGTTGTTAGAGTCATTAATTACTCGGAGAGTGTTTTGTGGTGTACACAAACCAAAAATCAATCAATTATATATTTGCATAAAGGGAACTTAATTTTAGATAGTAGAGGTTGTTTAAATCCCTATTGTATTTTGACATAGATCATTCATTTACACCTATTAAAGGTAACACAATATCTAATTCTAAGAGTAGAGAAACTCAGAAATAAGAAGTATAAGAGGATAGTAGTGTGTATAATCTAATTTCTCTATTATATGAGATTCACTTAGAGGTACAAGAGCAACACATATATCCTATTCTTATATATTTGGTAGTGGAATCATCACATTGTGAGAGAGTGAAGATGAAACAACTTTCATACCCCGAGGGATAAGTCCATAAGGAGAGTGTTTCATTCAAGGGACCACCACGAGGCTGGGTTTCTAATGAGGACACGACCTTATGTATTCAGGGATGTATATGGGTTCTTATGGACATATCAGTGGAGATGATGTGACTGTCTCATGATTTTAGTTGGGTGAAACACCATGGGCTTACAAATATATACCTTTATTCAATCATTTAGTATTAGTTGTCTGTGATGAAAAGGGATATTTTTATCTTTGTCACTTGGGGTTCCACATTCTAGTAGGAGAAGGAATAAATCCAATGACCTATAGGATTTTATAACTATTTTCCCATTATAGAGTGGAAATTTAATGACATCACTTTGTATTTTTTTAATGGGTTACAGAGATCCCCTTGAGGAAACGATCTAGTATGGGTGATAGTCGATAGTATCATGAAGGCCACTCAATTTTTACATATGAAAGTGTAATTTTAATTAGAAGAACCCAGAAAGATCGATGTTTGAGAGATTTTATGAATTCATTGAGTTCCACGGACTACAGTATCAGACAAAGATAATCACTTCACACCTCAGCTATATAAGGGGTTGTAGATGGAAATAGGTACATATATAATTTTAGGTAAATCATACCACCCATAGATAGATGGGTAGATTGATTTCATAATACATGTGTTAGGGGATATGGTTAGATAATGTGTACCTGATTTTTTTGGTTTAAGGGGAGAACATATACCTTTAGTTTAATTCTCTTACAATAATAGATTTTTTAAGGCTATATGTATTTATTCTACAAAGGCCTTATATGGAAGGTCATAATGGTCACCTCTATGAGGGTTAGAGGCAGAGGGGGAAGTACTTCTTAGACCACATTTCATCTCGGATATGTTTGAATAGGTTCAATTTATCTATAAGAGAGTGGATTAAACTCAATATATGTATAAGCCATATTCCAATCTCCATTTACAACTTATAGATATCAAGGTTGGGGATTGTGTATTCGTTTGTGTTTCGACTATAATAGGCAATCGACAATTTAGGTGACAGTGGAAGCTATCACATAGGTTCATCAAACATTTTGATATTTTTTGGAAGTTTGGATCATTGCCTTATTAAATATTACATAATCATAGATATAGATATATGCACACATTTTTCACATTTCCTATATATATCATTACAATTCAAACTAGACTAAAATTCCTTATATTGAGGAAGTTGATTTGGTGGTTAATTCATCAATTGAGGCACATCCAATTTGTATCATAGATCATATCATACATGATCTTTGTGGTAGGTCGATTCCATTAGTATAGTTTATATGGAAGAAAGGAACCATACAGAATGAGAATAGGGAGATTGAGGTTGATGTAAATTCTCAATAGCCTATGATTTTCATAAATGATATTCTACTACCCTCAGAAGGGAAACTTAGAGATGAGTTTTCTTATGCGGGGGAGGTTGTAACATCCAAAATTTTATATATGTAATGGAATGTTTTAATTAAATTTTAATTCTTTGGTTTTGTCCTAATATGAACTCATATTGTGTTAAAGAATGTTGTGGGGGTAACTAGAGCGTTTTTGGATTCCAAATCCCCATGTTTTGAAGGTAACAGATGTAAAACACAGTTAGATCAAACTATTATTCCCTATCTATACGGTTTTTTAAATCATATGGGTGATATAATGCATTAAATTGGTCAACATAGTTTTTTATAACCATGAAAACCATGCCTCATGACTGTGAAAATTCTAAAGGCATCATTCCATAGGCATTCTTCATAGTCTACACACGATAAGTCTAACTGTGGGCCTAGTCCATGCGGGGGGTTCCCTTAGATAGTGACTGTCACATGGTCGGTGCATGGTTTGGAAAACTGTGTGGCCAAAACATAAGACCCCTTTTCAAGGGTGAAGTTAACAAGTTTACCTTCTTTCCACATAAAATATTAAACAATATTTTCCAATTCATTATCTAGTAGCTGCCCCTCCCATTGGAGATCTATCAAACTCCTCCCCAAGGCATTGTTTGCTATTATTCGATCGGAGTGGGAATCTTATTCCATATTTCATGTTTGTTAGCTACCATTAATGTATTCATTCTATAAATTTTTTTAAATTGTTTCAATCACCATATGTTGTGTGATCTTCATGCATGCTATATTTCCATATTTTTAGGTATTTTACACATTTCTCTATTTTCACGCATTATTCTTCAAATTAAAGTCCTATAATGGATAATTGATCCTATATCTCTATAGGGTAGGTGTTTTGTAACTTTTTTACAAAGCCTCATCTATTATTATATATCATCATTGTACCACACACTAGACCTTCCAAATGATACTCCAAAAATTGATCAATATCATAAATTAACAATTTGATCATTAAATGTGATACCGTCAAATAACCTTAACATGGTATGAGGTTTTCAACCTCAACCCGATCCACCTCTAAGGTGGGTTTATTCAATAACCCTAAAATAGAACCACCCATTATGGTGTCTGTTCTTTAACCAATTTTGTGGAGGCATTGATTAAATTAAATGTTAAAATGAATTGATCAGATGCTTTTATTTTAATGGGATGGATGATTGTAATAGGGAATGTACATTAAAAAATCCATTGTCAACTTATATTTCACGATTCATGATTAAATTTTTGGTATGAAACCAATGATGGATCATGTGGTATGTAACTGAATTGATTAATGATATTGAAATGACTAGGGTATTGAGGCGTGGAACCAATTACCCCTAGGTATATTCATATCTTTGGATATTAAGACTCAACGGACATGAGCCATAGGTTCTGGGACCATGTAGTTATACACTATTATAATCTCATCTTGGATGAGCTCTTAGTGTCAAAGAGGCCACCATATTCATTTCCTTGGGACCTAACCCATATATGTCTGATACTATTTTTATATGTGTCAAATGTTGAACCTAGTTGTTTCCTTCATATTTCACTTATATATATATATATTATCAACTATTATTAGATACTTTTAGTTTTAAATATTTCTCATGCATGTAGTTATATCTTCCAATATTTTTGTAGATTTGTTGTTACACTTGTACATGTTTATATTTTTCAGTCACAGGTTCGATTTGTTATAGACACCATTGGTGGTGGAATATTGGTTATATCTCACACCCAATTTGGGCCATCAAGTTTTAATTTGAAAGCCTGCATGGATACATTAGGGACCAATGAAAGTAACTAATCATGGATGCTTTATTAACTCATATCTTGGAGATTATAAGCACAGGATCAAGCCTTGTCTCAGGTTCATGGAGACATCATTTTTGGTCCTTTTTCTTCTGATATAAATATATATATGTATGTATATATTCCTCCATTTTTATTTCTCCTGTAAATCTAATATTTTTATATATGATTATTCTTAATCCTTTGCTTATTTAATCATCACTGGAAGCATTGTTATTATCTTCATATATCATTATTCTGATATCAATATTTATTCATTTATTATTACCAAGATGATATTTTGATCATTAGGGTATAATCTCCCCATTGAATAACGTTAGACCCTCTATTCTAGTCAAAAACCTCGAGTGTAAGGGTTGATTCCATTGAGGCCATGTGACTTTCTAGGTTTTGTTACTTATGAGGGAATTGGGTGTGGGATGTTACTAATCCTGACTCAAATATTGTCAGATTTGATGGATCATTCACATATTATACAAGACATGAACATCATCAACATGGTAATTCTTCCATTCAAATTTATATAGAAAAAATTTCAGAACCTAGAGATAATATTTTTCATGATAAATTAAAAAATATTTTAAATATGATCCAAGGAAGAAATACCATGTATTAAGATCATTAATTGATGATGTTATTTATCATATTAAATTAATTTTTTGTTAACATTGTTGTGATTTTAGTATTAATATTTAGAATCCCTCTAGCATTAATCCTCATGTTCTTCATTGACATAGATAAATTTTATGTATTTCCAAGAACTGGTGCAACATATAAATTTTCTTTCAGTGTTCATGTGGATGAATTCATGTTTCATTGGTCTTAAAGAGACCATATTGATCATATCATTCTTGGGAGTATGTGTAAAGGAAATAAAAATTCTAGAGAGATTAATATGTTATGTAGAATGATTCATGATTTTTTTCTCCTAGAAATTATACATGATCTATTTTTAGATTTAGGGTTGGGATTTATATTTTAATTAATTGCACAGGTTCACTTATTAAAATATTAAACCCTTTTCTAACCACATTCCATGTATTAAAATAAAAATATTAATTTTATTCGATGGATTGCGGTAATTGGCACTATGATAAATACTATTTTACCAATTTTCATATTAATATTAATCACAAAAAAATAATCTAGGTTAGCTCATCCTTCTGAGAATTTATCAATACTTCAATAAATATTTTATAAAATATTTTTCAGTAAAATATATTCTTTCACATTCTATTGAATACATATTTATTAAATATTTGATAAATAATTTATGATCAATAATAATGATGAAAATTAATCATGAACCATGAGAATAATATTAATTCCAATAATTAAATTCAAAATAAATTTAATCAATATCAAGAGAAAAACATAGTATGTAACCCTCTAAACCCCTTTCTCATTAGCATGAAGCGGTCTTTCACAATGTCCATGATTAATATCTATAAATGAGTCACGTAATCCTTGGAAAAGAGGTTAATGTCATAATTTTGACAACCACAAACAATCACTCATTGGGTAATATAGTCCTTTTTTCTCAGAATCTCTTCAAGAAAACATCCATGTAGTTATGAAACATGCATGATATGTCATTATTTTACTATATGAAATACTTTCACTATTACACCATTACCATGAAATTTTATATGTTGATTATGTTTAAATCAAAGTGACAAGATATAAACATCCATTAATATGGAATGGAAAAAATACATCAATGTCTTACACATTAATAACATGTCATTTATGATGTATCCAATATATCATACATTCAGCAAATATATGGCATCATTAATTTGGTTTGTAAACATATGTGAAAAGGTAATGACATGAATTAATAATAATATTAAATTATAATGTCTATTACAAATACTATATGATAGGAATATCAAATGACAAATAAACATACACAATTCCTACTTGCAATTTTGTTCTCATAATATACCATCTTAGAGATTACCAAGTGTGAACTCCATGAGATGAGGTATCATCTACTTATGAGTACTGACACCTGAAAACCAACATACTATGTTCCCCATCATAGAATGTTATACAATAATAGAGTTATGTTTAAGAAAACCATCATGACATTTCACGGTTATCATCAAATTCATGATCTTATATGCCTTTTCAATGTGATTGATACTCCAAGACATTATTAAATTAATGTTATGAAATAAATGAATAACATGTAATAATATGTTAAATTAATATTAATTTATTTGAATATAAATTTATTCTAATGTATTAAAAGTCTATTCTGGATCACCAACTCCAACAGACTCTCCCTTGGACTAGATCCAACTACTAATGACTTTTAGTCCACTAGATCTAACATGAAGATCATGTTTCTTCTATGTTAAGGATTTTGTCATGGGGTCTTCCGCATTGTTTTTATGGATATTCTTCTCACATAAACTTAACCACATTGAAAAAAAATTCCATTAGATATGATACTACTGAAGTATGTTATATTCTGATTACATAACCCTGGCTCTGTTGTAATGTCAATCATTGTTGTTTTATCAAAACAGAGTGTGATAAGATCTTTACTACTAGGTACTAAGTCATGTTTTTGGATTATGTTTTAAATCCAACCATCTTATTTATCAAATTAATATGTCGTAATATACTTGTAATTTGTTTTAAACTCTTTAATCACAACTTTCCTTCAGCTCATCTAACTTACAAAAACTGCATTGAGAGTGAACATTTATCCCATCTACTATTTCATATCATCTTAATCTATTTAGAAAATAGCATCTACATATAATATTATTAATTAGTACTCATCTTCTATATATACTATGAACACATCCTTAGTTTTTCAATGATACATAATGATTGTATTGACTACCATCCAATGGTAGTCACCAAGGTCATATTTATATATTTTACCACACTTTAATGTGTAGGAAACATCAAGACTAGTATATAAACTTGTATTCATGACCAACCCATTCACCAATGTGTATGATATTATTTCCATCCTTTTTCTTTCAACATGTGTATAAGGAAACATTTTCATAGAAAGCGGAATTCTCTGTGACACTGGAAAAAATAAACTCTTGAATTGTTATATATCGATTATATTTAGTATCTTGTAAATATATGTATATTGACATAAATAGATCATCCTCATGGATCTATCAGGATGGATATTTCTCCCAAGAATTTATGTTTGTTTTTATATGTCCTTCATGTAGAATAATTTATATAACTTGGATTTAAAATACTATAAGACCAGTAAGTCATTTCCAATTAGTAGAATGTCATCAATATAAACAATAATGAAAATGATTGCACTCCCACTAAACCACTTATAGAAATATGTTTCATATTTGTTATTTATGGAACAAAATCTCTTTATGGCTTCATTTAATTAAATGTTACATAAAATGGATGTTTTCATTAATCTACAAATGGATCTTAGTAATTTACATACCTTGTTGATATCCTTTGGAGTCATAACCCCTTTGGCTTGTGTCATATAGAAAGCTTCCTAAAAATTCTCATTAAGGGGGGAAATTTTGACATAAAATTTATAAAAATCATAGTAAATGAAATATTAAATGGAATGATGAATTATTATTGATTTTAGCATAGTAAATGGTGAAAATTTTTCATCGTAGTCTGCATTGATGTTGTTTCCATCCTTTTGCAACCAGTCATGCCTTATATTTAATGAATTCCCTATTCATGTTCAGTTACTTTTCAAATGAAAATTTATAAAAAACAAATAGTACATCCAATGAAGGGTCAACAAAAATCTATACTTGGATTTGAAACATTGAATCCATTTCATAATTAACTACTTCTAACCACTTAGAAACATATGGTCACTTACCTCTTCATTATAGGTTACATGAACTTATTATCAACTAATAATTATTCACCACCATTAGTGACTATAAAACTAAATATATCAGGTTCTATAACATCTTTTATACTCCTATGATGTAATTTTGTCTCTAGAACTTCTTTATCCATGGGGATTTGTTGATTTTGTTCCTATTCCATCTCTGGTGTACCTTGAGTCAAGAATTCATCACGTTCTATCTCACTCCCACTATCTATTGTTAGAGACATCCTCCATCTCAAGAAACATAGTGTGTATTTTAAATATTACCTTTTTTTATAAGGTTTTGTATAGGTAATATCAACTTTTTTCCTTAGGGAATCCTAAAAATGTGAACTTTGTGCCTTGGGGAACTTGTTAAGTGCATGATGAGACCTTAACAAACACTTCACATCCACAGAAATGTATGTTTTACAACATGAGTTAGTTTCCCCTCCACAAGTGTTACATAATTCCTTATTTCACTTTAGTGGGTATTCAGTAAAGTATGTATGTGTGTGTCTTTACTGTGTATCCTCCAATGGATAATTTAAGACTAACATGACTCATCATTTATCTCACAATGCTGCAGGTGGTTTAGTTACTCCTTTCTCTTACACCATTCCACTGACATGTACAAGGTTGAGTCGATTGAAATTGAAACAAAAATTCTAAAAAAATAATTAATGTAATCATGATTATGATATTATTCACTACTCTATAAGAGTAATTTCATAATCTTTTTACCAATATGATTTTCAACATCATTTTTAAATTCATTGAATATGTCAAAATAATATGACTTATACCTCATTTAGTAGACATGTTCATATCTATTAAAATAATCCGTAAAACATATTAAGTAAGAGAAACCACCCCTAGCATCAACTAGAAATGGTCTACACATATCCGTATCAATTATTTCAAGAAGCTTATTTTCCCTTCCACCTTTTACACTAAATAAGGTTTTTTCATTTTTCCGTCTAAACATGTCTAATATATACCAATAGTTTTTAGATTGAATGATTCCAAATATCCATCTTGGTTTTATTAATCAAATTATTTTTGGTTCATATTGACTAACTGGTGATTCCAAAGTTGGGTGTAGTATGAGTCATGTGAAGTAGTCTCATTATTTATTTTAATTACCTAATGTAATCCACCCCATAAAGACCGTTATTTAATTATGTATTACAAAAATAAATGTTATCCATTTAAAATAAGAAACATTAATTCCCAAATTTTAAAAAAAATATCTATATAAAGTATAGATACATAAATAATTTTTTTGGTAACATATGAATCACAATAAAAATATTTTAAAACCAATATCATTCCTATCAGAAACGTGAGATGGTAGTCCAATATAGCCACAATATAAAGTCTTGCATTATTTTATGCACATATATCTTTCTCCCCTTGGTCAACCTTGTTCAATATAAATTGACACTATATTTTAATACATATGTGAGAACCATATGGTGCATATGATATCCAATTTATAGAAACATGTTACTTTCACTCGATACAAAATTTACCTGAATCTTACCCTTGATTATTTAACTTGGTTGATTTTTTCTTCTACTGTCCCTTCTTGAAACATTTGAAATAGATACAAAAATTTCCATTGATCTCCCACATATATTTATCCTCTTTGAACGGTTTTTAAAATAATCATTGGACTAAGAGCTCATCGCTAGAACTTTCCTCCTAATCATTATATGTTTGGATGGTTTTCCATGATTCATATCCTTACCAATATAGTGAAGTTAAGTGAGAATATATGGGAGAGGATTATCTATGTTTTTTATTTTGAAAATAATTAAAATTATGGGGAAGCTCGGAAGGAGCGAGGAATGAATGATATTATTGTTTAGTTCATCTAGTAGTGTAAACCCAGGAACCCCTATGTGATTAATGTAGCCAATGAGTTTGACTACATGGGGCCCAACTGGAACAACATCTCCAATAATAATATAATATATAACCTTAGATATATGAAATCATTCTTATTTTTGTCTCTCATAATATAGTCATTGGACGTTCTCAAGCATTCTAAAAGAATTGATGTATTCATGTGACATCATGTGTTCATTATAAATGGATGGAAGCATTGAACACTAAATATCCACCAAATCGTTGGGTTTTGTCATTTATAGTGAACTCTTCATCATTCTCATAAGCAGTATGTAGATAGGGTTGTGAGGACTCAACAATGTAATATTTATATTCATGGAACAACACTACCCAAATGATTCTGAACAATTCCTAAAATTTATTTCTAGTAAATAGGTGGTATTTATCTATAATTGATTACGTGGATAATGTGGACGATGAAGTTTCCATTATTCTATAATTATAAAAGAATTTTTTTATTACATAATTAAAAATTATGTGAGACGTAAATTTTTTAATTTTATTTTGTCTCCCACTATTTTATCATGTGTACCTTCCCTCTCTATAAGACAAGGAATGCCTAATTTCTTGTAAATTCAATTGAGAAAGATCCATATTCCCATTATAATAACATAATAATGGGATGGGTTAATTACTCTATGGTATTTAGTTATGAATTTATTATCCAAGTGTGGGCTAGTGGTTCCCTAAAACCTTGAGAGGACTCCCAATTCTATAAATCATGGCTCATATTTCCACGAAACATTCCTCCATGTTATATAAAAGCTATAATGAGATACTTTTCATGATATAAATTGGTTATGTTAAACAAAAACATCTAGAACAACTCCATGGTAAAAGTTAGTGTCAAAATTAGGGTTGGTCAAACACAAAATTCTATGGTGTTCATCCCTAATAAAGTAACAGATTGACTAGTTTGAAATAATACTATATTGAGGTATTATGTAACATACCTCCTTCTCATCGTTGGATTTAAAAGTTGGGAGGATACTACTTGGCCTTAAGTAACACCTCCATGATGCCAAAGGCTGGAAATAAATGCTTAAGGGTTTCAATACAAGTGGGGGGAAGATTTACCCTTTTAGAATAACACAAATAAAATAATAACTAAAATACCACTATATGATGCATGATACCCATGGAAGATTACTCAACATTTCTTGTATCAAAATCAAAATCAAATAATGTTCCATAATGGAATAACACAACATCAACTCCAAGATGACCACACGACTCAATGCTCCACAATCTTCGTTATCCAAAATCACCAAATATCCCAAGTAGAAAAAAATTAGTTCTAAACATGTGGTAATTTAACTTTTCCCATGTCCTGGTAGATGATATCTACAAAAGCACCAAAGTGAAAAAGTAGGGGTGAGTATAAAAAAGAAGTATGTTTTCCACAATGACTTCCCTAATCACACCACTAGGATAGAAGAGTAAGCATCATCTATATAAAATCCATATATATAAAAACAATTTCCAAAATAATTTATAACTAAATATAATCAAATTCTAAAATAGTTTATAACTCAATATCAATATGTGATATTTGAACACTTATCCATCAAGATATTTTGTAGAATACAACCATTCCATGATTTAAAACCATTCCAAATGTTCCACTAGGCTTAACCAATATACTTCACCTATCCACACCACCAATCATGCATGCTTTGTTATGATTGATCCATAATCATGAGTGGTCTCTCACCGATTTACCATGTAGTCACATGGTAATTATATCTGATGGTCCATTAAAATTTTAGAACTGAGAATGAGGTAATATTTTAACCAATCCTCACAAATGCAATATGAATACACACACAAGTATGCACAACAATAGTTCCAAAACCAATATGAAAAAAATCAATTCAATAAAAAAACCATTTATTGAAAACCCATTTTACCACAACCCATTTCACAAATCTATCCAATCCATATTTTAAAAACACCATTTTGAAATCAAGAAAGAAAATCAATTTACACAATAGTTCCTTACAATATCTCAATTTCACTAAAAACCATTAGTCATCACTAAAGAGGATTTATACCATGCTTTTAACAAACAATTCAAATTAAATTTCATGATACTAAATTAATTTGAAACTAATCCAATAAATTCTGGTAATTGGAGTCAAGAGTGAATCCAACTACCTCAAGAGTTTTGGAGAAAACGATAAACGGATGAAGAACACCAACAAACCGGGTTAAATCTCGATGAACCATCCATATATAACATCTCTTATCACAAAAAGAAAAGAAAAAAATAAACATATTTTTCAACCAAAACCATATATCTACACTTATCGGGTGTATATATGAGAAATTAAGAAGTGGGACGAAGTAGATCTAAGAAAACGTCATGAACGATTAAGAACGAACACTTCCAACATGAATCGGGCTTCGGCACACCAAGGGACGACTTCAAATCTCTTCCAATTCACATGGGATCAGTTCTCAAAACATTGAGAGACCAAAATCCTATGTTAGGTAAGAATAAGAGGGAAAATGAGTCACTTAAATGAAAAACATATTAGATCCAATTTTTTAGCATCTATCATTGACCCTGCACAAGCTTTAGTCGCACAATTCAGAAAACTGTGAACAAACCTTATGTTAGACACCTCTTAAAAGACGAACCCTCACATTGTATTTTGGAACAGTCTCCATAAACATGTTCCAACCATGTTGAATCCACTTCCTCATAAGACTCAATGTATTTTCAAAGCACACTATCTCTCCTAGGCTATCACACGGTTTGGAAAAACTGTGCGCCGCACATGAGCCTTCCCTTTATCCACAAAAACACAAGTAAAAAAACTCTAAACTCTTCCAAACCTCACCCATATAATTTTTATACATAAAAATATGGACATTATTACATACTAGAAACTTGGGGTGCTACATTCTTCCCACCATTATTTTTCCCATGCCTCGAAAGTAGAAAACCACCATTTCCATAAAAGACTTCAGGCCATTTCTATTTAATTTCG
>CAUJRU010002764.1:0-65955 GCA_963277665.1 Viscum album | reverse complement strand
ATAAAGATAACAGTAGAAGAGATATAAATATGAACAAAGTAGGTGTATGGGACCTGAAAGACTTAAAAATTAATTTTCTATTTAATGACTTTAAGGTACCTACATGTGATGTGGTCAAAATCTATGGAAATATTCTTAGGAATCTTTCTTGTGAGATAGTGAGCCTTTCCATTAATTATAAATTTTATAGGAATATTCTCATATATTGGAAAATTGAGGTCTTTGACAACCAAGTAAAGGTAATATTAATTTAATATTCATTGATAACTAATTTAAAATATATGAGTAAAAGTATTAATAAGATTATAAAGTGTTATGTTTTTTATTTCTATATGTTTTTTCATTTTTATGTCCCAAACTCTATTTCATGTCCATGGACCATGAAAATTTTGGGCAAAAAATTGAGTGACTTTAAATGGAGATTATATCATGAGTTTAATAACACATTTATAATCACTAAACATATGTATGAGAAAGTGTTTGAAGATGTGTCTCATGAGTAGTGGAAAATGTTTATCGATATTAACATAAATGCATCTCATGAGATAATTGCATATTTTATAGTATCTTAATAATATGAACACAATAAAATTATAATTTTTTGTTAATTTTTCTATTTTGTGCAAGAATTATCTAAAAAAATTAATGAATTGTGAAAAACAATTAATTCCTCATATCATTGAATCTAATAATTTTTCTAGAAAAAGAACGATCTTTATTTTATTTTATATATTTTTTATATTATTTTATTATAACTAAAGTTTTTTTCTAACTTGAATATATTTTTTTATAAGGGCTCATGAATTAGGTCACCCGGCTAGTCGGACAGAGATGTGGCTTAAAGTTAATCAGAAAACTTATAGTAATTTTGTGAATAAACCTACCAGAATCATTAAAGTATTTTTCATTACTATTTAATGTTATTTAATTACTATAAAAACATAATAATGAAACTAAAACAACAAAAAATTCTTAAACCCAATTAAATAGTTTTGGATACATGTATCAAACAGAACCAATTAACTCTTTTGATGCCATTTGATCCATGGAGTTGAACCCAATTAATTGGGTTTAAGGCTTGTTTGTTGTTGTAATTTATTTTTCATTATTATGTTTTCATAGTAATGGAATAAAATTAAATAATAATGAAAAATTTATTAATTGGATAATATTATGAAGTTCATATAATTTAAAAAACATTGTTAATATTTTTTTATTAACAGGTTAAAATTCGATAAGCCTGAGATGTGAACCCTTTATAATCATCATTGGTTTCCTAGAACTATGCAGTTGCAATAGTTTTAGGAAAGAAGAATCTCAGGAATGTATGGGGTATGGGTTCTAGGCCTACTCCATTAGTTTTCTTTGGTAGGGAATCATCATCATTGACTACTACACCTAGTAGTGGTTCAAGCAATGTCATTGATCAGGAAGCATAGAAAGAAATTTAAAGGGTGAAAGAAAAGGTGAAAGAACATGACTCTTATAAGAAATCATAAGATCATTAGAGGTCAATAATGGAAAATACCTTAGTTTCTATATTTTATAGGATGATGGATGCAATCCTCAAGTAAATTTATAGTCTTATAACTCATCCTGTCAAGGTAAAGTCTAAACTCAATCCATGACATGTCCAAATGACTATTTTCTTTATTACTATGATAATATTATATATTGTTAAGGGTACCTATATGATGAGTAGTTGGGGTAATATTATATGATTATTCTCCTTGAATTACATGGGTTAAAATTTATGTGAAATAATGGGATGATTGTGGTTGAATTATTTGTGATGTGTATGAGCAGACAACACATCCATCCGACATGTGGTATACTCATAATGACTCAATAAGCAATTTTAAAAGATATAAAAGTATTTAAAAAAAGTGTTAAAGGGGTTCAAAACGAAAAAAACAATTTAGGAGGGATTTTAAATCATAGGATAATGATCGTTATTGATTTTTGACATATAGGAACCAATGCCAGGTCAATCCAAACTGTGGTTTTCCCAAGATGCCTGTAAACACGTTTTAGTACTTTAAAACACTAAAATGTGTGTGTAATGGTAAAAAATATAGTAAGAAAACTTAGATTAATGTGAAATCAACATATTAATACCACTGAATTGTTTTTGAAATGTATGAGAAGACACCACATCCATATGATATGTGGGGCACTTAGAATGACTCGATAAGCAGTTTTAAAAGATATCAAAGTCTTAAAAAAACATGTGTTATATGATAAAAATAAAGAAAACAATGTCTGAAGGTTGTGAAATTATATTAAAATTATTTTTGATTTATTTTTTAAATGTAGGAACCGACTTTACATCAATTTGATTTATGGTTTTCTCTGGATGCCCCAAAACGTATTTTCAGTACTTTAAAACTCTAAAACGTGCGTATAGCTGTCAAAACCATAGGAAAAGACCTTAGATTAATATAAAATAATGAGAAAACTAAGATTTAATTCTTTTTTATGTGTACGAGCAGATAATCCATCCATTTGACATGCAATATGCTTAGAATGAATCAATAAGCAGTTTTAAAAGATATCCAATTTTTAAAAACATGCGTCGGAGGGTCAAAAGCAAACAAATGATGTCAGAGGCTTACGAAATCATAGAAAAATTATAGTAGATTTATTTTTGAAATATATAAACTAATTCTATGACAATTTGGGTTAAAATTTACCTAGGATTCCCATAAACATATTTTTAGTGATTTAAAACACAAAAACATGCATGTAACAGTCAAGAACATAGAAAATGACCTTATGTTAATGTGAAATTATGGAAAAACTTCCATTGAATTATTTTGGATGTGTATTTGTAGGAAATACATTCATATGACATTCGGTGTGCTAAAAATAACCCAATAAATTGTTTTAAAAGATATCAAAGTCTTTAAAATGTGTTTCATGGGGTCAAAACTAAGAAAAAAATGTCGGAGTGATGTGAAATCATGGGATAATGACCATGTATTTATTTTTTAAATTTAAGAATCGACGCTACATCAATTTGAGTTGTGTTTTTTCTTAGATTCCTAAAAACACGTTTTTACTGTTTTAAAACACCAAAACATGTGTGTAATGGTCAAAACCATAGAAAAATACCTCAAATTGACTTGAAATCAAGAGATAATTGTGGTTGAATTATTTATGACATGTATGAGTAGACAACATGTCAATCTGACTTGTGGTGTGGTCAAAATGACTCAATAAGTAATTTTAAAATATATCAAAGTCTTTAAAACGTGAATTAAGGGGTCAAAACCAAACAAATGATGTCATAGGGATGTGAAATCATAGGGTAATAACCATATATTTATTTTTTAAATGTAGTAACCAACACAATTTCAATATGAGTTATGGTTTTCGCTGGATTCTAGTAAACATTTTTTTAGTGTTTTAAAGCACTAAAACGTGTGTGTAATGGTCAAAAAAAAGAATTTTTTTTTTGAATCATGGTAAAACTAGAGTTGAATTATTTTTTATGTGTACAAGTAGAAAACACATTAATCTGATGTGTGGTGTGCTCGGAATGACTCAATAAGCAGTTTTAAAATATTTCAAATTCTGCAAAAACATGCGCCAGGGGTTTAAAACCAACATAAAAATTTTATAGGGCCATGAAATCATATTACAATAGCCGTATATTTATTTTTTCAATGTAGAAACCAACTTCATGTCAATCTGAGTTTTGGTTTGCCCGGGAGGCCCATAAACGCATTTTTAGTGTTTTAAAATACTAAAACATGTGTGTGATAGTAAAAATCATATAAAACAACCTCGGATTAACATGAAATCATGGGAAAATATGGTTGAATTATTTGTGGCATTTACAAGTAGAAAACACATCCATTTTACATGTGGTGTGCTTAGAATGACTTAATAAGAAATTTTAAGAGATATCAAAGTCTTTAAAAATGTGCACCAGGGGGTCAAAACCAAAAAAATGATGTTTAAGATCCATCAAATCATGAGAAAATGACCACATATTGATTTTTGAAATATAGAAACTAATTCCACTTCAATCCGAGTTGTGGTTTTCCCAAGATTCCCATAAATGCATTTTTAGTGTCTTAAAACACTAAAACATGTGTGTAACGGTTAAAACCATAGAAAATGACCTAGTATTGATTTTTAATCATGATAAAACCATTTTTAAATTATTTATGATGTTTATAAGTAGACAAGATTTCCATATGACAAGTGGTGTGCTCGGAATGACTCAATAAGCAATTTTAAAAGATATCAAAGTCTTTAAAAACGTGCGTTAGGGGGGTAAAAACTAAACAAACAGTTTCATAGGGACATAAAATCATAGTAAAATGACAATATATTGATTTATAAAATATAGGAATTGATTTCATATCAATATAAGTTACGGTTTTTTCTGAGATTCTTGTAAATGTATTTTTAGTGTTTTAAAACACTAAAATGTGTGTGTAATGGTCAAAACCATAGAAAAAAACCTTAAATTGATGTGAAATCATTGGAAAAATATGGTTGAATTATTTTATGATGTGTATTATCATAAAACTAGTCCATATGATGTGTGGTTGCTCAGAATGACTCAATAATAAATTTCAAAAGATATCAAAGTCTTTAAAAATGTGTGCAAGTGGGCCAAAAAAACAGTGTCAAAGGTTCATGAAATCATAGGATAAAAAATCTGGATTTATTTTTGAAATGTAAGAATTTATTCCACATTAATATGAGTTTTGGTTTTCCTAGGATATCTGTAAACACGTTTTTAGTGTTTTAAAACACTAAAACAAGCTTGTGATATTTAAAACCATAGAAAATGACCTCATATTAACATGAAATCATGGGGAAATCACTATTGAATTATTTTTGAAAAGTATGAGTAGAAAATATGTCCATCAGACATGTGGTGTGCTCAAAATGACTTAGTAAACAATATTAAAAGATATAAAAGTCTTTAAAAGCATGTTCCATGGGTTCAAAACCAAATAAATGATGTCTTAGAGTCATGAAATCATAGAAAAATTACCATATATTTATTTTTAAATACAGGAACTAATACCACATCAATCCAAGTTGTGGTTTTCCTGGGATACATGTAAAACCATTTTTAGTGTTTTAAAACACTTAAATGTGCATGTAATAGTCAAACCTATAGAAAATGACCTTGAATTTCTATTAAATCATGGAAAAACTATAGTTTAATTATTTGTGACATGTATGGGCAGACAACACGCCCATCATGGTGTTCTCAGAATGACTTAATAAGCAGTTTTAAAAGATATGAAAGTCTTTAAAAATGTGTGTCGAGGGGGAAAAACCAAACAAATGTCACGAACCACCCCACCAAGGCCCTCCTAGCTAGTGGTAAATTTAGAATGACACCCTAATCTCGCCTCCAATAGTCCAAGGTCTAGAAACTATCACTGAGTAGGCATATCACACACATGAGAGGCCTTGGACTAAATTACATGTACACATGCACACATCTCCATACACCAGTATAATGTGGAAATATATAAAAATATATACTATAAATTCATGCATAACAATTTCCCCACATTATAGTACATCAATAATTCCATCAAAAGTATAGAGGTCCAAATATAGGCCAACCTAAAATTGGAAAAGAACTTGACCTACAAAAAACAAGGGGGAAGCTGCCCAAAAGCAGCTCCTGAATCCATTTGAGGTCTGTCGAGAACAACTAAACTCTTCCTACTCTCAGTCCACCTAGGAATCCATTGAAAATCCTATTGTATGCATAATACATGAAATTTATGGGAAATACCATGAAGGGGGTGAGTATATACATACCTAGTAGGACACCCCAAAATCTCTAAACATAAAGCAGCAAGAGAGAGTAGTCATCTCATCATCATAAAGGTAAGTCAATCAAAATATGATACAATAATAGTAATGACCTAAATATACTCAAGATAGACACCAAATCTCAAAGTGATTTCATGTCCTCACTGTCAACCTAGTATTATACTAGAGTCTCAAAGGTAACATCATTCTGAGAGAACACACCTATTGGGTCTCGCTATATTAATGGCACTCATCCAAGAGGACATGCTCATCGAGTCCTTCCATAAAGAAGCGCCATAAAAGATGACAGGGTTCATCCAAGATACTCACTCGATCAAATTATGACTTTCCATAAGACAACAGATGTCGATACATATATAGAGGATCACACCCAAGGACAATGGGGAACACCTAACCCAAACTAGAATAACCCACTAGGTGGGGGATCGAATACCCCAGTACATAGGTCACATGATTATTTTCCCTACCTAGGTAAGAAGAATGATATAGGATCACACCCTAGGCCTCATTGAGGGATACCTGAATCTATCTATAAATAATCTCGAAGATTGGATTGCTTATCCTATACTCAGTATGTGATTCCTCATTATACCCTCACATGGATGGACCAAGGGAACACATGCACACTAAAAGGGTCCAAGGGAACTCACCTGAGATCATATCATAGATGGTTTGAGAAGAAAAATGGATCCATATTTCCCTTTAATGAGTAGAAGTCATGTCACATGGGGTGCACAGTGTGTCTCTCTAATTCTGGTATTGTTCATGTATCTCCATCTCATAAGGAATATCTTCCTCCAAATACATGAAATCTCTACTGGGGTACACAATGTGTAGAGGTCAATCTAGAAATCAGTGTGTTCCATATAATGAATCCCATGTACTATGTCATGTTCATGTGCACACTGCTCATGCCTCTGTATACTGGTCTTTCCCAGGCCCTTTACCATTCAATTTCTGAAGTACACATCATGTTTCCAACACACAAGGTGTGTGGGCTCACATGGAATCCTGGGCATGCACATCTTTTACATGATAAGTCATCTAGATGAGGGTCACACATTGTGTTATATTTAACTCAATGTGTAAAGCCCATCCATCACATAGAGGGAACTACACGGGATTTGTTACTCCGGACTACACGGTTTGTAGTTTGTAATTTCACAAAAAATAAAATTCATCACATGGATTTACCCATACCTCCGTTGTTACATTTTGTTTCACCTCTAATCATGCCACAGCATCCGAATCTAGGTTTACCACACTCAATTGTCGTCCAAAATTTGGATTCTGGCCTTTCTTCACCATAAAACTATCCATTATCACCATATGAGGTGCCACGTGGCCTGGATCACAAAAACTGTACCACTCACACCAACATTGGACCACCATTTTCACTGATGGCTAGATTCTAGCCACCCAAGTTTGGAACCTCCCATCATTGCTCCATTGGGGAAATCTACTCAATCTAGCTCACATATCCATCATTATGTGATCCATCGCCGAATTCCCATTATCATCTCCACACCTCTATTACGTCTCCAAAATCCAAAAACCAAACTCATGACCATGATCTATTATTCCAAAGGATGGATACACAATGATTTGTCCTCTTGGGTATCATCTAATCATCGGCCAACCAAAAAACTATTGACAAACATCAAGAAGGAAGGGAGAAAGGCACATAACACAAAGTGAGCTTTGATCAATGGTCATGTTTGTTTGGACATCATCATAATAATCCAAAGAGTGGTGAATTATCAAATAAGAAAGAATTAAAAAGAAAAAAATCTCAAATTAATAGATCCAGGAAGAGAAAAACACTCATTGGACAAACCAACAAATAATGATTTGAAAATTAATTTAGAGAGAATTCATTTGCATTCTTCTCAAAATATAATAGGATTTAAACTAAAAAATCAAACACCCTACCTTGGGTTGGATCAAATGCTGATGAAGAATTCTCCTTCATCATTTGTCGTTGGAGAGATCCAAGAACTCCTTCAATGATGATGATCCTTATGGTACTCTGATCCTTGACCCACGATCCCGCGACCATCCACCAACACACTCTCCACCGGATCTCTCTATATATCTCTCTATCCTCTCATTCCCTTTGGTGTTAAGTGTATAACCCTATAGAATTATACATATATGATATTATATAGAGGATATGTTAGGGTTTTTCAATTTAATGATAATTAAATTAATGAATTCATTTAATTAATTTAATCTTCCCATGACTGAAATCTATCAAAGTGTTTGATGCCGACATGAATTATATTTCACCTAGGGTAAAACTCGTGCTCCAGATTTAATGGATGTCTCGGTTTTCAAATCCCATACACTATTTGGGATATATTCTATTATTCTTAAAAAACTATGCATGTGTGACATATTATATTTAATATTTTTAATATATCTACATCGAGGGTCTCCTGGCCCTAGAATTTCATACTAACTCTGCACCCAACTCCAGAAATATTCTTTAAAATATTCCAAAGTGTAAAATGGAAATTTAAGAGTTCTTACATTCTCCCCACCTTCAAGACTTTTAATCCTAAAAACTAGAACCTACTCAGATAGGTGAATATACTGAGCTCACCTTAGGATTTCCCACTCCCACGCGCTCTCCTGGAGGTTCTCATGCGACCAAAAAATACACACCCAAGGAAAAAACTTTCTCATAAAGGGTCTTCTCCCATCGGTTTTCAAACATTTTTGGGCACCTCAAAAAGGTACCTCCACCCTTGATGTCCATATTATCCTGGTCGACATCATGTAGTATCCCGTACACATATCTCCTCAGCTGCAACATGTGGAATACATTTTCCACCCATTCTAACTATGGTGATAGGGCTAAGTGGTATGCCACCTCGCTAACCTTATACAGTAACAAGAAAAGGGACTATGAACCATGAAGATAGCCTATTACCTTGGCCAAAGCTCTGTAATCCTCAATGGGGTGATATCTCTTGGAACACATAATCACCTCATCGAACTCCAAAGTGTTTGATTGATTTAGCCTGATCCATTTAGATGAAGTTGGGATAAATAATAGTGGTCCATAATACACAACAAACTGCAAATATCATGGGTTGAGACCCATGGTGAGCTCGTTGAGCATTGCAATGGAAACATGCCCCTACTCTAGGGGTCCGAGGGTCAAAGGCCTCTGACTCAATTTTTGGGGAATTGTAGCATCTCTAACCAACTTTAGATGAGATGACCGACATCACTAATAGGGCACTACAATAGTGAATAATTATTATAGAAACATGTGATATGTCAATGTAGCTTCGTAGACTTTTTGACACTGACACTATAGTAGATTGGACTTGGGTGACCACAACACTGTAACAGTATGGAATTCCAGCCACCTGTCACTATAGAACAATGGACTTAATGTGTGGTTTGTGGAACATTACTTCATCTTCTTTATTAGATAATTCGTTCTAGGGTTTCTGGGTGTGATAGAAACTCTAAAAAACCTCCTTGTAATCATGCTCTTTATTATAGTGAATTGTCCTTCCCCTCTATGGATGTAGGCATCATTTCCTGAATCATGTAAATCATTGTGTATGTATTCATATTATTATTCTTCTTTTGTTTCTATATTTTTTTCATCTTCAAACCTCTATCATTGTGAATCTTGGAATTTACACTACAAAAATTCCACCATCTTCATTCCACAAAGGACTCCTGATGACTCTGGGCAATCATTATCCACCCCTAGATGGACCGCACCTTCACTACTGTCGCTAACACCAACTCTAAGCCCATAAGTAATGTTCCCTTGGATTAGACTAGTCTAGCAGTTACTGTAAGGGTCTCCAATACATGGCCTCAAATAGTTCTACACCAGATGTGGAGTGGTAAATATTTTTAAATGAAACTCTTCCAATGGTTAATGATCCACCTAGCTACAGATCAAAACTAACTTGAAAACTAAAAGAATGTTCTCCAGAACCTAATTGGCATACTTTTCCTAGCCATCTTCCTGGGGGTAAATTCATGCTCAACCACAACTAAGTCTCTAAATCCTTCTGCTTCCTCTCCATAATCATGATATGAAGCGAGAATCAAGGTATAAAATGATCAATTAGGAAAATCTATGAAGTTAGACTACCTCCTTCATGCATAGGTTCCCTAAAATTTCCATTGATCACTTCTCTCGGATGGTTATGAAGTGTGATTACTTTGTGAATCGGTATATTATCACCCAAATAGAATTTTTACCTCTCACTAATCATGAAATTACCATCACAAAATCCAAAAACATATCATCCCATTTCCACTTCCCTCTGCTCACCTCAGACTTTACCTATTGGTAGGTGACACATGAATAGTTAAACTTTGAAACTCTCTACTACATCCTTGTACACCTATCTTGATTCCAAAGGATCATGATACATCCTCTCCTCTCTTGGATGTACTTCCAAGGGAAATAATTAAACCTCTATAGCACCTCCTATCACATTGTGATTGGTTTCATCATCTATCCTTGAACAAGGATGATGTGCCCCCCACCTTCAAAAATTTTATCAGGAACATTTCTAGTGAATATATAGTCATGCAATATCTTTTAATAGATATTCTCAAGTTGTGCCTCCCTAACACACTAAATAAGTGGAGGGTAAACAACCATCAACTGAAGGTATGTTATACCATCCTCATCCTTAAGGTTCTACTATAAAGAGGTCAACTATTTCATCACCTCACTCAACAATAGCAAACATAATACCATTCTATGAGCATTTTTTACCACGACCATGCTCTTGGGTGGATCCCAAGCTAGAACTACCTCAAAATTTATTAGGTACAATGTCACTCCCATGTCTGAGAAGACATATCCAAATAAGTTGACCTTCTTAATTGATAACTAACACTATGTGAACTTCCTGTAGAGTTGGCACTCTCAGAGCATGTCCCAAACCATCCTAAATTATCCTACATGATCCACCTCTGATGTCAAGTACACAAGGATTTCATCATTGAATATTACCGTGAACTGGTCCAATAAGGATTGATAGATCTGGTTCATGAGTCCCATAAACACTATTAGAGCATCCAACATGCTGAAAGGTATCACCAAGAACTCAAACTGACCATAGAATCTCTAGAAATCTACTTCTAATATATCCTCCTCTCAAGCATGGATCTAGTGATAACCCATCCTAAGTTCAAACTCTAAGAACTACTTCACCCTTACCCATAGCTTAAATAAGTTATCGATTCTCAGGGGTGAATACTCCTTTTTAGTAATTTCTTGGTTCATGATATTTTAACCCATGCCTAACCTCAAACTCTCATACACCTTCTTGGTGAATTATATTAGGGGTTCCCAAATAAACACATTGGTTATAAAAAATCCATACCTCTGAAGATCCTCCAATTACACCTTTAGATCTTACATCTCTATGGGGGAATCCAATATGTTGGTGCAAATATCATGTCATCCCTAGGTGAAGGTCTATACAGAATTTGATCTTTTGTTAGGGAGATAATCCTGGAACCTACTCAAGGATGACGTTACCATACCCCTCTAATATTTTATTAACTAAAAGAACGTAGAATATACTTCTCCAAGGGTCATACTATACAACTAATAAGAAATTGGTTGTATCCTCCCACATAAAAATTCGTCTTTTTTGGACTGGGATTTCTTCTCATCAGGGAAGGAACATATCATCCCATAAACTTAGAAACACTGCATCCCTCATTGGTAATAGTCAAATAGTCATGGAAAGTAAGAAACCATTACATACTGAGGAAATAATCATAGGGTATCATCACCACTACAGAAATATTCCATGCGAGGCTCTCTCTCCTCCCAAAGTCAGGTCACACTATCGACAGAAGTGTGTGATCACTAAATCATACTTTCAAGAGCCTCCAAACACAGGGGTTGAGATAAAAGGATCCAATGGTATTGCTAGGCCTCTAAAAAATTATGAGTTTAGGAAAAATTGGCTTGTGAATGTGTACTAAAACTGAAGTTGGAGTAGAGAAGACACATGTCGTACCTCAGACCACACTCAAAGCCTCTAGGTCACAAGATCCTACTTCCTGATGCTATCCTTATCCACTAATTCTCCACAACCAGGTCCCTCTATATCACCTTATCACATCAAAATGACCTCAAAAATGCAAGTAAAAGGATCTCATCAGCCACACCTTGACACTATCCACTTTGGGAAGCACTAGCTCGCCCACACAGTTTTTAATTCACATCACAAAAATGCATCTCGATGGGGGAAGTGTCCCTATTTTGTGAGTGTATGAATCCATATCAAAAATCACCCACAAAGGAATCTAATAACACCATGTGTATCCTTGTAGAATTTTTTATTCTAGGACCACCATCAAGAGGGGTCCTAACCAAGTGAAACATTTGCACTACATGCTTGAGTCGGTCCTCTACCTCCTGGGGGTCTAACTCACCTTGAATCTTGGGAAGTATTTGACTCTGAAACTCACAAAGCGAACTCAACATAGATGTGTCATCTTCCAGTACTTATGGAACTAGCTACTACTCAACCTAATGGGGAGAATCCACCTAAACTTCCAGAGGGGGTTAGCATGCTGCTCAATGGGTGGAGACACCGCTCATTATCCACCATAAGGAACCTCCTCTTACGCATGTCTCTAGTTGAAGCCTCATTTCTTAGTGGATCATAATTGAGATCTTGCTATGGAATCCTAACTGGAAGTCATCATAAATGCATCTAGAATATCCAAGATGCACTATGTTCAGAATATAATATTTAGGGAGTTGACTCAAGAAGGACATTGAAACCAAAACTCATTCTTATATGATGCATATACCAATGTATTTTCCCCACAACCAATGTCTATATGTGTTGAGTCAACAAGTAGGTTATTAGAGTCCTGGTGAATAGATATGTCTCTCACCACACCAACACTGGGTTCTCTAGCCTAAAAGATAAAATCAAGACACTTTAACACTCTTTTCCTAGTTCTTAAAAAACCTCACAACTAAAAAATCTCCAAACTCAGGCCCTAAGATGACCTCCTATAATACCACTTTGTCACAACATGACCCAACGGGGACTGTATGGACTACGATAAGCCAAGAATGACACCCCAAGCCCACCTCCAATAGGTCAAGGGCTGAAGACTAGCACTAAGTAGTCATATCACACAAATGGGAGGTCTTAGGCTAAAGTACATGTGCACACACACATATTAATACACCAGTATAATGCGGGAAGATAAAAAACTCATACTATAAATACACATAATTGTACATAAATAAGTACAGAATAAGTATAAAGGGAAAAATAGAAACCCACCCAAAACTGTGAAAGAACCCAACCTGCTGACAACAAGGGGGTAGTTACCCAAAAGAAACTCCTGGATCAACCTGAGGCCCATCTAGAACAACTAAACTCCACCTACTCTAAGTCCACCTAGGAATCTATCAAAAATTATATCATTTATATAATACACAACATGTGTGGGTAGATCCCATGCAAGGGTGAGTATATATATACCCAGCACGACACCCCAAAATCACCAAACATAAAGCATCAAGAGAGAGTAGTCTTCTCATCATCATGAAGGCATGTCAATAATAATATGAGACAATAATAGTAATAACCCAAATATGCTCAAGATAGAAACCAAGTCTCAAATTGAGGTCATGTACTCACTATCATCCTAGGATTCTACTAGAGGCTCAGAGGTAACATCCTTCTGAGGGAGCACACTCATCGGGTCTCATTATACTGATGGCGCTCATCTGAGTAGACATGATTGTTAGATCCTACCATGAAGAAGCACCATGGAAACTGAGAGAGATCATTTGAGATACTCACTCGATTGGACTACGACTTTCCGGAATACAATATATGTTGATACACAAATAGGGGATCACACCCATGGCCAATGGGAGATATGTGACCCTAACAAGAATAACCCGTTATGAAGGGTATAGAACACCTCAATACATAGTTCAAGTGATTCCCAAACCGACCTAGGGTAGAATAATTATAGAGGGTCACACCTCAGGACACACAGAGGGATAATCAACTCTATTCGAAACTAATCCCAAAGAGTGGATCGCTCATCCTATGCTCAAGATGTGATGTCTTATTGTACCCTCATAGGGATGGACCAAGGGAACACACCCACACTGAAATAACCCAAGTGAACTAGTCTAAGAAGAAAAAGGGCTCCAACTTTCCCTTTAAGGAGTACGCGACATGTCCCATGGGGTACATAGTGTGTCTCTCTAAGCCTAATAATACCTGTGTCTCGTCGTATCACATGTCATGTATTCCTCTAAATACATGGTGTGTCTACTAGGGTGCACGATGTATAGAGGATGAGTTGGCACTTAGTGTGTGTCATCTGATCAAGCCTGTGTGATATGGATCGTACTCATGTACACTGGTTGTGCCCATGTATATGGTCCATGTTAGATCCCTTTCCCATTCAATTTTTTAAGTACATGGCGTGTGGGGTCACATGACCTCTTGGGCATGTACCCCATGTACATGTCAATACATTCAGCAAGGGGTTACACTGTGTGTGAGTACACCACATGGTGTGTTGTGCTACATGGATTCTTGGGCATGTACTCCCTATAAACGTCGTGTCAGTTGGCTAAGGGTCACATGGAATGTTAGTAAATCACATGGCATGTGATATTTAACTCAATGAAAAAACACTAATCTCCACAGAGAGGAAACTACACAGCATGTGTTCCTATGGACTACACAACGTGTAATTCAAAATTTCACAGAAATTCCAGTTCATCATGAGGATTTTCCCACACTTTCTTTGTTGCCTTCAGTTTCACCACTATTTGTGCCACAACATCTGGATCTGTGTTGACTAATCTCAACAGCTGAAAGTTAGATTTCGACCATTCTTTGCCAAAAAAATTATCCATCATCACCATCTAAGGAGCCACATGGACCGACTCATGAAAACCACACTGCATGCGCTAACATCGGACCATTGTTGTTGTTAGTGGACAAATTCCAACAACCCATGATCAAAATCACCCATCGCTACTCCTCCAGAGAGATCCACTCAATCTGGCTTGTAGATCCAGCATCAGATTCCATTCATCATCGGCATGCCTCTGTCATGTCTCTAAACCCCAAAAATGAACTTGTGACAACGTTCCATTGTTCCAAAGGACAAACGCACAATGATCGGTCCTATAAGATATCATTGAATCATCATCCAACTAAAAATTCATTGACAAACATCAAAAAATGGAGTAAGAAAGGCACAAAACACAAAGTGGACTTCGATTGATGGTCATTTTCATTTGGTCATCATCATCAGAATCCAAAGAATGATGGATTATCAAAGTAGAAATAATTAATGAGAAACAAATCACAAATTCCTAGATCTAGGAAGAGAAAAACACTAGTTAGACAAACCAAAAAATAATGATCTACAGATTAATTTAGAGAGAATTAATTCATGTTCATCTCAAACTATAAATGGGGTTTAAACCACAAAATCAAACATCATACCACGGGTAGGATCGATTGCGAATGAATAATGTTTCTTTATCATTTGTCATTAGATAGATCCAAGAACTCCTTAATGGAAATGATCATCGCGGTACTCTGATCCTTGATCCAGTACCCCATGACGATCTGCCACTACACTTTCCGCTGGAGCTCTCTCTCTATCTCTCCATCCTCTTATTCCCTCTAGGGTTATACAACTAAACCTAGGAAATTTTCCATGTAGGAGATTAAAAAAAGAAGATCTTGGGGTTTTACAATTTAATGAAAATTAAATTAATAAATTCATTTAATTCATTTAATCCGCTCACGACTACACTCTATCAAAGTTTCCAACATCAACATGACTTATGTCGTGCCTAGGATAAAACTCACACTCCAGATTTAATGGTGGTATTAGTTTTTCTATATGAGACACCATTTGGGAGATATTATATTATTCTTGAACAACTATTTACGCATGATATATTATATTTAATATTTTTAATATGTCCAAAATGTGTCTCTTCAGGCTTCGGAATTCCATGCCGACTCCACGCCCAACCCCAGAAATATTCTTTAAAATATTACAAAGTGTCAAATAGAAATTTTGGATTCATTTCAAAAAAAATGATGTTAGAGATCTATGAAATCATAGGACTATGATCGTATATTGATTTTTGAAATATAGTAATCAACTTCATGTCAATCTGGGTTTTAGTTTTCCTAGGATTCTCATATTAACACATTTTTAGTGTTTTAAAAAAAACTAAAACATGCGTTTAATGGTCAAAACCATAGAAAAAGATCTTAGATTGATGTGAAATCATAGGAAAAACATACTTGAATTTTTTTTTGAATTATAGGAAATTTCTTTATATCAAAGTATTTAAAAAAAATTTATTCAGTGATTTCAAACCACTAGTAAAAAATTGATTATTCATGGAGGTGGGTTTCGGGCGACCTCCATTTGGCGTTCGCTGTATTTTTTCACTCCCTAACCCAAAATCCATCCCATTAACTCCCATTAACCCTATCTCACCCCCATGACCCCGCTCCCCAGACCCCACCACCCCCCCACCACCACCTTGCATCACCCCGTCCTCCGTCCTGTTGTCGTCGAACCTCTCCTGCCCCATCCTCCCCCGCACAGCCCCATCCCCCCCCCCCCCCCCGCAACCCCACTGCCTATCACCCTCCTGTGACCCTGTAACCTCGCTCCCCCAACCCCAAACCCTGCACCCCCCCTCCCACCCCCGTGCCACCTGTCCTCCATCCTGCTACCGTTGAACCACTCTATCCCCATCCCCCCTGCACAACCCCGTCCTCCCCCGACCCCGCTCCCATACTCCCCCACATCTATCGAAATGCCCCACCTCCATCAATCCCTCAGGTCGGGATTTATCTGTTTCAAATCCTTTTTACTACACATTAGGATTTCTCTGATTTATACCATCAGGAACATTTTTTTTGATTTTGTATCCCTGATATTCACATCTGATTTATGTTTGTGAGGGTTTCATTTCTTGATTTATTATTCGAGTATATTTTCTTTTGATTTCTCATCTAATTTTCATTGTTTTTAATTGCATCATTTGTCTTATTTTTCCCCAATACCCTACAACATTCCTATTGTATCCTGAGTAAATCAATTACAGATTTATCCATGTCACAGGAAGCAGTCACTTAATTTTCCCCAATTTAATAAATTTTCCACTACTAAAAAATTTTCTAATATGATTCTCTTTATATTATTTCAACTGATACCATAAGTTATATTTTATCTATTGATAATGAAATTGATATTTTTTACACTTTTAATTACTAGAAAATAGTGGTTTCATTGCACTTTCATTTGCAATGGATTTGATATCTCTCCCCAATGTTTCTCTGTAATCTAATTTACATTTTCCATTTATTGCATTCATTTTATTTACTACTTATATATCTACTGTATACTTTTTTTGAAATATTTTCACTATATCCATTATCATTCAACATAAAATGTCATGTCTACATTCCAATTACAAATAGCATTCTAAGGAAGCGATATTACAGTTGATAATAAAAATGTCTCAAAAAATCATGGTACATTTACTAGTTTGTGGATATTTTTTTACTAAAATTGTTAGCATACATGTCAAATTATATTTCTCGTGTTTTTTTCAAATATATACACATTAAATTTGACTATTATGTCTTAGGTACACATAGTTATTTAACTACAAAAAAACAAGGTTCTGAAAAAAAATTAAATGGATACAATGTCATATACAAGTATGTTCTTAGAGAGTACAATTAAATTGTCATTTTTAAATTTACCTATGCACAGTTTGTTTAGTTCCTTGTCTTTATTATAACATTCTTTATTTTACATTATCTTTATGTTACAAAATAATTAAATGCTTGCTAATTTTTTTATGGTTTCAGAAAACTATGAAATTTAAAATTACCAAACATGGAGATATAATGCGGGCCCATTTACTATAATGGAACCAAAGGATATGGGTAAATATTTCCCCAAATTTTAAATATGTTACCATTTATTACTTTAATTTATATCTTTTTATTTGTAAATAAATATATTATCTATATTTTTTCATGTTCATATAAACATCTACTAACAATATCATTGCATCCATTAATGAATTAAAAACTATGGGATATGCTACCTCCATATCCAATTTAACTTTTTGAACATCAACCATGCCTTTCATATTCTATTAGGATAACTTTATACAAAATTCATGAATTATTATTCATTAATTATTTATCATTAGCATTACTTTTTAAATTCAATATTGTCTTGACATAGATGAAATTATAAATTGTTTGATAAATATATTATTCAATTAACCACGTACCTTCGGAATAGTAGTTTCTTATTCCATATACTCAACATGATACCAATGTTGTGTTAGAAAATATATCAACATGTGAGGGTTACAGAAACAAAGTGTGAATCTTTAAACAAATCCATAGAAAATAAGTATGTAATGAAAGAACTTTTTTATCATGTGTTCAGATATGTGAAAGAGAGTATTATAAATGAAATCAATTGCATTCATTAAAACTAGATGCAATAGTTTTGAAGAGTGTAATAATGATTATGATTCTTCAAATGACCAGTTGAAAAGTAAACAATATTTTAGATTTTACATTTTGACATGATAGTGATGAAGTGTTTCCCAATTTTCATATATCTAGAAATATAAAAATTGTATTTAATTATTAAATTTTAGTAATTCAATAATATTTGGATTTTATTTTTTATAATTTAATAACTCAATCATATTCAATAAAATCCTTTTATGAACTAAAAAATATCATTACAAGCTGTACATATTTTTTTTATGCAATGTTTTATATTTTCTTATACATGAACATTCATACATTCATTTCTATTTACTATTATGAAATATTAGTTTAATTTGAAGTTATCAAACTTATTGTACCATGTACATGCTGACTTTTATGAAAACATGAACTTTTGAGAAATATAATGCATATTAATAACATGTGAATTCATGAAATTGTTAACTTATGGGCTATATTCATATAAAACACAAAATCATAGAATTCCAACAAGTTGTTCGAAAATATTCTATAAAATAATTCCTACATATTAAATTTAACTTTTACTCAATATTATTTATAGGTTCTTGGGTATGGAGAAACATTAACTGAGACATCTCACCTGAGAAAACATCCTTCTACAACCATACTTCCTATAGTGCACACCTTTACTGTAGATTTTATTTTCTACTTTTATGCTACTTTTTTAATCATCCATATCCCCATTATGGTTTCAATTAACTAATCCATTTTTACTAACATATTAATATATGAGTCTATAATATTTTACACATTGTTATCTCCATTTATCACTATATTCACCTATTGTTACAATGTTTTTATTCTAAATACACTATTATATTCCAAAATAGTTCTTATATCAGTTTCAAACTATTTATGTATTGAAAAAATATTCCTTTGAGATCATTCTACATTTTCATAACTACTTAGTTTGTTTGGGTTCATACCAGACCAAATTTAATTTGTGAGATGTACAATGCGTGGATTAATATCCAATTTAATCTGTTGTTTTCTTGAAAAAGATGACACTTTCTTCTATCATTACATGATTCTCATTGAAAAAAATGACCCCCATATCTCTGAAAGATATTATTCTTAGATTTAATGTCCATATTTGATTATTCATCATCCTAAACATGAACATATATAGAGAAACCAAAAACCTGTAAGTGAGAGTAGTCTATTATTTGACCATATATCTTCTGGAGTTTCATTTCTTTTTCCCAAAAAAACTTTGGTAAACGAGCATTAATTCCCATGATTCTCACATTCTCTATAGTTATTATATTTAATCCCACCACTATCTGTCATAGGTGTGACCTTTCTTGGTCATGATGTGAACTGATATAGTAGCTTAATGTCGTGCAATCAGACAAAAACAATTGTAACATGAATTGTGAAATGGTTGGCCAGACAAAATATCAATTTGAGTTGAAGTTTTCTAGGAGGACCAAAAATGACCTTTTAGGGTCATAAAACCCCAAAATGAACATTTAACAGCCATATCCATAAATAACAACCTTTAAATGACTTGAAATCATAGGAAAATTGTCTTATTATTATTCATGATGTGTAAGAGAAGACGGCATGTCAATCAGACATGTGGTCTGCTCGAAACAACTGAATATGTGTTTTTAAAGATTTGAAATCCTTTAAAAAGGTGTGTTCAGGGGTAAAAACTAGGAGAACGACCTCAAAATGTCATGAAATCATAATACAACAACTATAATGTGAATTTTGAAATGATTGAGCAAATGTAACTTAAATCCAAGATGGCATTTGTTGGGGAGGACCAAAAACACACTTTTAGTGTCATAAAACACCAAAACACACATTTAATGGTCAGATCCATAGAAAAAACTCATAACGACTTGAAACCATAGGAAAATTGTTTTATTATTATTCATGTTGTGTAAGAGTAGATGGAACATCAATCAGATGTGTGGTCTACATGGAACGACTGAATATGTGGTTGGAAAGATTTAACGCCCTTTAAAAAGGTGTGTCTGGGGGTCAAAATCAAGTGAATGGCCTATGAATGTGGTTAAATCATATGAAAACAACTTTGGAGTGAATTTTGAAATGGTCAAACCAAAAAAACGTCAATTTGAGCTGGTGTTTTCCTGGGAGGACCAAAAACGTACTTTTAGTGTCATAAAACACCAAAACATGCGTTTAACGGTAAAATCCATATAAAATAACCTTGGAATGACTTAAAATCATAGAAAATCATCTTATTATTATTTATTATGTGTAATAGTAGATTTTATGTCAATCGGACATGCGGTCTGCACGGAACTACTGAATATATGGTTTTTAAAGATTTGACGCCCTTTAAAAAGGTGTTTCTGGGGGTCAAAACTAGCTGAAAAACCTCTGAATGTTTTGAAATCAAATGATAGCAACTATGGAGTTATTTTTGAAATTATTGATCATACGGAATGTCAATCCGATCTGACGTTTTCTAGGGAGGATTGAAAACCCACCTTTAGTGTCATAAAACACCAAAACGCGTGTTTAACGGTCAGATCCATAGAAATTGATCTCTGAATGAATTGAAATAAAAGGAAAGCCTTATTATTATTATTCATGATGTGTATGAGCAAATGAAATTTCAATCTAATGTGTGGTCCCCACGATATGACTGAATATGTGGTTTTAAAAGATTTAAGGATCTTTAAAAAGGTGCATCCAGTGATCAAAATCAGACGAACGAGCTTAGAATTCCATGAAATTAGATGAAGAAAACTGTGAAGTGAATTTTGAAATGATCAAGAAGATAAAACATCAATCAGAGGTGTCTTTTTACCGCAATGATAGAAAATGCACTTTTAGTGCCATAAAACAACAAAATGGGCGTTTAATGGTCAGATCCATAGAAAATGACCTCAGAATGATATGAAATCACAGGACAACCATATTATTATTATTTGTAACATGTACAAGGAGATGGAATATCAATCAGACATGTTTTTTCTCAAAACGACTTAATGTGTGGTTTTTAAAGATTTATCGCCATTTAAAAGGCGCGTTCGGAGGTCAAAACCAATCGAACAACATCCGAATGCCATGAAAACAAACGAAAACAACCATAGCATGAATTTTGAAATAGTAGACTACAAGAGACATCAATACAACCTCATAATGACTTGAAACCACATGAAAACCGTTTTATTGTTACTCGTGATGTGTAAGAGAAGATAGAAAGTCAATCGTATGTGTGGTCTTCGCAGAATGATTGAATATGTGGTTTTTAAAGATTTTATGCCCTTTAAAAAGGTGTGTTCGAGGGTCAAACCTAGCTGAATGACCTTTAAATGTTGTAAAATTAGATGATAAAAACTATGAAGTGAATTTTGAAATAGTCGAGCAGACTGAACGTCAATCCAAGCTGGTGTTTTCCTGGGAGGATTGAAAACGCACTTTTAGTGTCATAAAACACCAAAACATGCATTTAATGGTTAAATCCATATCAAATGACCTTGTAATGACTTGAAATCATAGGAAAATTGTATTATTATTATTTATGATGTGTAAGAGTAGATGTTATGTCAATCAGACTTGTGGTCCATGTGGAATGACAGAATATGTAGTTTTTAAGGATTTAACACCCTTTAAAAAGGTGTTTCCAGGGGTCAAAACCAATCAAACAACCTCCGAATGTCGTGAAATCAGACTAATACAACTATGGAGTAATTTTTGAAATGTTCGAGAAGATGTTATGTCCATCGAAGGTGTTGTCTGATCGGGAAGATGAAAAATAACTAGTTTCATAAAACATCAAAACATGTGTTTAATAGTTAGATGCATATAAAATGACCTTTGAATGACTTCAAATCAAAGGAAAATCATATTATTATTATTCATGATGTTTATGAGAAGACAAAAAGTCAATCGAATGTGTGATCTACGTGGTACGACTGAATATGTGGTTTTTGTTGGGGTTGGTGTCCTGAGAACCAACTGTTTGTACTTTGATTGCATGAATGTACACTTATTATATATTGTTCATTGTTCTGCATAACTATAATATAATAATGTCTTGGAATATTTTTTGTATTGATAAGGTCGTGGTAGATCCCCACTATGATGAGAACCTTGAAATGCTATAACAATATTCTTAAATAAAGTTCTACGGTTGGATGACATACTATGATAGGACACATAGTATACAGACTGTCATGTGCGAGTACTCATAAGAAGATGATACTCTCTCTCATGGAGTTCGCACGTGGTAATATCCAAGATGGGAGATTATGAGAATAGACCCACCAGTAGTAATTCCGCATGTTTTGGTGTCATAGGACATTGTTATCTGCGAGCGTGTGTAATGGTCCTTAGACTGGAAGATTAACACTAACTCATGTCATGACTCACGCACTTAGATTTACTAACGAAAACCATCACAAAGACAGTTGGCAAGAAGTAGGGTGTGTTGGGTGTGTCACAAATGACATGTTGTTAATGGATAATTCAAGGAAGTATTTTTCCCTTCCATATTTATGGAAGTAGATATCTCGGGCCCTTTGATTGAAATAGAACTGTCGCCCAAATTCCATGGCCATGGTGTAACGACGAGTTTATTTCTAGAAGTCAAAGAATGACAAATCGAGCATATAGGTTTATGACATTGGCATGAAACCTTCTTGATGAGATATTGAGACAAAGGGATTAAATTACATGGTAAGCATTCGTATGAGGTGACACGTCAATGCGGCGTCAACTTCTTTCTCTTGGGAGCCTTAACCCGTTGCTAGACAGTAATCTTAGACTTTAGGCAAGCCCGCCTAATGCCAATGAGAAAGAGGCCTAGAGGGTCACACACTAAGTGTATTCAAGTATCTAAATTAGAATAAAGATTATTCTCGTATGTGGTTTAATAATTATTCAAGTAAGACTAAATCATTTTAATGTTGGAGGAAGAATAAAATGAAAACAAGTACACGACGTGTATCAATGATTACATGTCGTGTAGTTTTAATTTTGAAAACAAGTACATGTTGTGTATTAATGATTACACACCATGTAGTTTTCATTTTTGGAAAGGAAAGGAAAGATATACATGTCATGTACATTTAATGTACACACCGTGTAGTTTTCAATGAAAAACAAGTACACACCGTATATTAATGATTACACGTCGTGTAGTTTTTTCAGTCAGGATTTTGAGGATATAATATTGTTTTATTAAATGATATTTATTATAATTAGTGTTGGTGCATGTCAAGAAATTAATTATTCGACATGGGGGTTTTCAATAAGAGTTAATGAAATAAATAAAATGCATAATGCATTTATTTATTGTCATAAATCTATAAACTCAAACCCGATTATAAATATCCTCACAACCCCAACTCTTTTCCCAAGAATCGTTGTGCACAACAAATCTGGAGAATTCTATCAAGACTGAAAGAACTCCATCCTCCAAGAACGCTCTCAAGACCGAGAGAGATCCACCTCCATCAGATCAAGGCGATCTAAAGCAGACAATGAAATCATAGGCTTCTCCATGCTAGCACCTAGATATTCCTTTGGCGACGTCCAGAGATACGTGGTGCACATGTGGATCACCGCTAGAGGAATTCTACACTTGGCTTCTGCGACGCAATGAAAAATCACATCGGAATGTGATCAGAAATATCAATGAAGAAAGAACACCATAAAAGGTACTTCTTGTTAATTAATTAAATTAATTATAATCAACCTATGATGATCTTTCCTTTGTGGTTCTAGGACTTTTCTTCTTCTTTGTCTATTTCTATGATTCGGTCTATGGAGTCTGGTGTTTATCGTCGTATTGATCCCGGATTGATCATTGTTAATGACAAAAATCCAAGTGGGCACATCCACCCACGAGCTTCCTCTGTGCCTGGAACCTTCAAGTGGTATCAGAGGGAGTCACAACATTGATTATATTTATTTAATTTTTGTTGATAATTTATGCATTTGTATTTGATTCAATTCTAGATAAATCATTCTATAAAACTGAATGAATGAGATCTGTTCTTCCTCCTTCATTTCTCGATTCACATCACAGAAATGACCTTTTAATTTTGATTTTGATTAAAGTAAAAATAAGGAACTCATCTGGAGGAGCCGCTCTTTCTGTCTGTACAACACAAAAATGCACAGCGTGTAGTGAAAACTACATGTTGTGTACTTAGGTTCAATGAACCAGTACTGGTCCACCAAACCACGCCATGTGAATTGAGCATGCCTAAGTATTTATTACACCGTTTTGACCAGAACTAAATGGTGTGTGGAAACCGGAATACATGGCATGTATGTTGAATCAACATGTCGTGTAGTCTGATCCGGCCCAGGTGAAACCGTGTACAAGGAGAAGCCGTGTACTGCATACATGGGATTTCCAGGCCGGTAACTGCATAACAAGAAATTACATGCTGTGTTAGATTAATCTACATGTCGTGTACTCCAAAATTTCCAAAGTACAGAAAGCACACCAAAGCCCCGGCTTGTACTTTGGATAAAGGGTGAAAAAATACACACCGTGTAATATAGCCTACATACCATGTAACTTCCAGAAATGAAATGTCATGACCCATCCTTGGGACTTGTGTCGTGACTACCCCAAGCCCACCTTCCATAGGCCAGGGGATGGCGACTAGCACCAAAGGCGTAAATCCCAGTAAAAGGGAAGGCATTGCCTTTATAAAATTAAACAAACACAACAGAGTACGCAAGTGAAGTAAGCACTAAGTAAAACTGAGTACAAAAGTAAGTGCTGGAAGGTAAATGGGCCACTATACAAACTCAACTGAAAGTACAGTACAACTGAGAAAGAAAGTACAACAGTTGTAAAGTAAAGTAGCAACCACCGAGTTGTCCTCCGAGAATCCCACCTGAAGGGTGGGTATAGACGGTCTCCTCAGCTCCCCGGGTCCGGTCGTCTGCTCCGTGTACGTCCCGTCTAGTGGTCCACCTCCAGGTATCATCCAGCTCCACAAGCCTCCACCTTGATCAGTGTTGTCCGTCGTCTACATCCAACACAACGTAGTGTGGGCATAGCCCGTGCAGGGGTGAGTATACGATACTCAGTAGGGACCCCGAGACCCCCGAAGGTCTCCCAGAATCCACGAAGAATAAACCACAAAGGAATGATACAAACACGAAGTATCAACCAACTCTACTTAGGTATATGCCCATACATATACCTAAGTCGTCAATCTCAGTTCGTCTCCAACTTCCGATCCTAAGCACAACCCAGTCCACACAAGAAAGAAGTCAATCATACCAATGGTAATGATTGAAAGACAAGACTCAGCTCACACAGGTATACTACTTTCTAAGAGGGGTGGAGATGATTAGATGTAGCCTGTGAATCATCTCCTCTTCCGAACCCACGTAGGATCCAAGTACAGAAGTTGTCGTTGTCGAACCCACGTAGGATCCAAGTACAATAACCATCGTTTCCGAACCCACGTAGGATCCAAGTATAGTCATCATCACTGTCGAACCCACAGAGGATCCAAGTACAGTCGTCCTCGCTGCCGAACCCACGTAGGATCCAAGTACAGTCGTCTTCGTCGTCGAACCCACAGAGGATCCCAGTACGGTAGTCATCGCGGTCGCAGCCAGCTCTAGGGATCCCATACAGTGTACTCGATTCTGGGAGGGTATGCTCCTCAAGTAAAGGGTTCAATACATCAACTGTCACGAATTCCAGAGTTGATGTATCCCGAAGTTCTGTCTCGTCAAAAGGAACTCAACGTGACAGACAGCGCGTCAAATGGACGCCCGGTCTGAGAGATATTGGCTTTTTCGTTCCGAGGGCCCGGTTGGAAATATGCTCGTTCCAAACCCAACTGTTTACCAAAGTTTCCCAAAACTCACTTAGAGTATCGCAAAAGGACCGCCTCATCGAAAGGTTCCTTGTTCCATAAATGGCGCGTTGATCGGATGCGCGGTCTTTATGTAATTCACGTTTAAGTGAATAACGGACTAGGCCCGTTTAGTCCAGTGGGCCGATAGGTCGGGTTAACCCAGTTTGATGGGTCCGACCCAGCAGGGGTGTCAGACAGGTCCAAAGGAAAATGCAGCTCGGCCCGAAGGACGCGGACCGGCCCGAAGGGGCTCGGCCCGAAGGACGCGGCCCGGCCCGAAGGGGCGCGGCCCGACTCGAAGTGGTGCGGCCTGGCTCGGCGGGGCGTGGCCCGGCCCGGCGGGGTGTGGCCCGGTCCGGCCAGGTCCGGGCCGGCTCGGCCCGGCCTGACATGGCCCGGCTGGGCACGTGGCTCGGCTGGCCAAGCAGTCCAAGGGGGTGCGGTCCCCCGGTTGTCCGAACCGGCAGCGCCAAGCGGCGCCGCCCTTCCCAAACCGGTCGGCTAGACCATCCGGCCTTCTGGTGCAAGCGGCCCGCACGGCAGACCGTGGATCTTCCGGCATGGCGCCCTCCTGGCACTGCGGATCTGCTCCACCCGGCCGGCCGATGGGCCGGACGGTTTTCCAGCGCGGTGCCCTCCTGGGGTCACGGCTCCCCTTTGCCCGGCCGGCCAACGGGCCAACCGGTTCTTCCGCCGAAGCAGCCTGAGAAGCGGGTCGCGGTTTCTTCCTCACAGTCGGCGCGACGACTCCGTGCTTTCTCCACCTTCGGTTTCCGATTCCAAAAATAATAAACAAAATCAAACAGAGGGTCGTCGGGCCGTGTTCGTTCAGGCCGCACCCTCCGCGTAAAGTGATAGTAATAGGTCGGACAAACAAGATGTTCAATGACAAACGAGGCACAATTTTAATCCATTAAAATTGAACTTAATCTCTTACCTCGATAATTGATGTCGTACGTCGGGCATCGCGGAAGATGGCTTCGTGAGTTGAGTATTCGTAGACGTCGTCTGAGTGCGTCCGAGGGGGAAGCGGCATCTCCTCACTTATTGCGGAGAAGAGAATGGATGGCGCGTCGTCATTCTTCATGGAACTGGCATTCTTCGTTGAAGAGACGTCGTTCTTCTTCGAGAGAGGAGTTCTCTTCTTCTTCACACAAGAGTTCTCTCAAATCTTCCCCAACCCAACGTGTGCCAAAACAAAATAATAGGCTCAACTATTATTTTATTAACACAATAAAATATAATTTCAAAATTCAAAACACTCCATTAATTAATTGAAGAGGGTCAATTCTTTAATTATCATGTGTTGGCATGAATTAAAGAGGGAGAGTGAGGGAGAGGAAGAGTCCACATTTAAGAGGAATTTACAAATTAAATAAGGGGGGTTAAGGAGTTTAGGGGGAGGTCAAAGGTTGGGGCTCTTGTGGGCCCCACATTTCAATTATCCACACATGGGAAGTTGGGTGGGTGTGGGTCCCACCAACAACTTCCCATGGGAGGAATTAACCGCCTTAGATATAAAATAAAATTGTTCCAAAAAATTTATTTACTTCTTAATTAAACCCCAATAAATAACTTCTCCTCCCGTGAAAACATGACTACAGTAAAGGTCCCCTTAAGAAATTATCGGTGTTGTGAGTTCATCGGTGCCCTCGGATTTCAATTCCAAGCACCGGTTCAAAAGATAGAAAAACCCGCTCGTTCGTTTACTGAACGTACCCGAGCTAAACTTCAAAAATTGATTCCGGGAACACCGGGCCTCGGAATCAAGTTTCGTCAGAAGCCAAAGACTCGTAAAATTCCAAAGAATTTAAGAAAAAAAATTCCTTGAAATTTCTGGGTATTTACATTACTCCCACCTCAGGGATTTACATCCCCATAAAGGTACAACATAAACTAGGGAAAAAAATGGGGGTACTGTGCACGCATCTGAGCCTCCCACTCCCATATGCTCTCCTGGAGGTTCCTGTGCTACCAACGAATGTGCACCATGAGAATCGACTATCCACATAGGACCCGCTCCTATAGATCCTCGATCTCCACCAGGACCTCCATGAATGTAGCCCTGTCATCGATATCCAACTCCCTATGGTCGATGATGTGGGTCTGGTCGTGCACGTATCTCCTCAGCTGAGATATGTGGAAGACGTCATGCACCCAGTGCAACTGAGGTGGAAGGGCCAGGCGGTAAGCCACCTCTCCTACCCTGCTGAGGACTTGGAATGGTCTGATGATGTGCGGAGATAACTTTCCGCCCTGGCCAAATCTCTGTAATCCACATCGCGGTGAGACCCGTAAGAAAACATGGTCGCCATCCTAGAACTCCAGTGGTATCTGTCTCCTATCAGCATAGGACTTCTGTCTGCTCTGTGCGGTCCTCATCCACTCCTGGATGATCTGCACCTTCTCCATCATAGCCTGAACCATCTCCGGTCCTACAAGTGCTGACTCCCCAGGGTCAGTCCAGCACAGAGGTGATCTGCAAGGTTAGTCGTACAGTGCCTCGTATGGTGTCATCCCGATGGTGGAGTGGTAGTTGTTGTTGTACGCAAACTCCAACAAGGGTAGGTGATCCTCCCAGCTGCGACCAAAGTCAAGGACACATGCACGGAGCATGTCCTTGAGTGTCTGAATGGTCCTCTCTGTCTGGCCAACCATTTGAGGATGAAAGGCGGTGCTCAGGCGTAGCTGCGTCTCAAATGCCTCCTGCAACCCCTTCTAAATCCAGGAAGTAAATCGAGCATCTCGATCGGAGACGATAGACGATGGAACACCATGAATCCATACGATCTCCTAAACGTAGAGGCATCCCAAGCTCTCTACTGAGCCCTGCTCTCTAATCGGTAGGAAGTGGACTGACTTGGTGAGTCAGTCTACGATCACCCAGATGGAGTTGTGTCCTCTAGAAGTACATGGAATCCCCATAATGAAATCCATGGATATCCCATCCCACTTCCACTCTGGAACCTCTAAGGGATGTACCAAGTCTTCTGGTACCTGGTGCTCCGCCTTCACTTGCTGGAAAGTGAGGCATTGTGAAACGAAATCTGCTGTAGCCTTCTTCATACCCGGCCACCAATGCTGTCGTCTGAGGTCCTGATACATCTTCGCAACTTCTGGATGTACCGCTAGAGGGGAAGTGTGAAACTCCCTCATCACTTCCTCCTGTAGTGCAACTGGTACCATGGTACGTCCCCTGAAGAGGATGACGTGCTCTCCTCCTTCAGAAAATCCATCAGGCGCCTGCCCTGTAGAAATCTGAGCACGTCGCATCTCACAGTCAACGTCCCCACGCTGAGCCTCTCTGAATCACTGAAGTAGTGGAGGAGTGACTGTGAGGGACTGTAGAAAGGCTACCCCATCTCAATCCACGAAGGATATCTTCAAATCGGCTAACTGCTTCGTCGCCTCTCCAAGTAGCTGAATGCCTGATCTCCTGCTGAGATCATCAGCCACAACGTTCCCCTTCCTAGGAGTATAGACTATCTCAAAGTCATAGTCCTGGAGGAACTCGAGCCATTTCTACTGTCTCAGGTTCAGGTACTTCTGCGAGAAGATGTACCTGAGACTCTGGTGGTCATAGTAGATTGTAAAGTGCTCACCCATAGATAGTGCTGCCACATCTTCAAGGCGAAGACCGCTGCTGCTAACTCCAGGTCATGGGTAGCGTAGTTCTTCTCATGCTGCCTCAACTATTGTGAACCATAGGAAATCACTGCCTGCTCCTGCATCAGGACACACCCGAGTCCAGTCCCTGATGCCTCACAGTAAACTACGTACCCAACGCCCTCCTCCGGTAGCCTCAAGATGGGCGCACTGGTCAATCTCTATCTCAACTCTTGAAAGATCTACTGGCATCTATCTGACCACATGAAGGGTTTCTCCTTCTTCATCAATGCTAAAAGCTGTGCAACAACTCTGGAGAAGTCGGGCACAAATCTCCAATAGTACCCATCCAGACTTAGGAAACTCCGCACCTCTGTCACGCTCCTGGGTGGCTCCCAAGCAAGTACTGCCTCGATCATCACAGGATCCATAGCAACTCCCACCTCCGAGATGACGTGACCCAAGAAGTGAACCTCTCGAATCCAGAACTAGCACTTTGAGAGCTTACCATAAATCTGGTGCTCTCAGAGTGTGTCTAGTACAACCCGCAAGTGGTAAGCGTGCTCCTCCTCGGTAGTCGAGTAAATCAGTATGTCGTCGATGAAGACCATGACAAAACGATCAAGGTAAGGATGGAAGATCCTATTCATGAGACTCATGAAAACTTCTGGTGCGTTGGTTACACCGAAGGGCATAACCAAGAACTCGTAGTGGCCATACCGACACCTGAAGGCTGTCTTCTGCACATCCTCGTCTCGAACTCTGAGCTGATGATAGCCTGACCTGAGGTCTATCTTCGAGAACCATCGTGCTCCCTTGAGCTAATCAAATAGGTCTTCAATCCTTGGGAGTGGATACTTGTTATTCACGATCACCTGATTCAGGCGACGGTAGTAGACACATAGTCGTAAGCTCCCATCTGCCTTCTTGGCGAATAAAATCGGAGAGGCCCAGGGTAAAACACTGGGTTGGATGAATCTCTTTCCCTGAAAGTCCTCCAACTGTACCCGCAGCTCACGAAGCTCAGCGGGATCCATCTGATATGCTGGAGTAGATATCAGTGTTGTCCTGGGGTACAGGTCAATGTAGAATTCTACCTATCTATGAGGAGGTAGTCCTGAAACATCGTCAGGAAAAACGTCCGCATATTGATCCACCACAACAGGAAAACTTGGACTCCACACATCAACCACTCCTAGGATGAGACTATCCAACTGATGAGTGATCAGCTACCCTCTCCTCTGCGCAAGTCCTTCCTGCGCTGCAAAGTCTCCCTTATCGCCGGTGAAGGTGAACCTAGTCCCATCTATGCGGACACACCGCACCTTGCACCTAATACCGTCGATCTGGTCATGGACTGTAGATAACCAATCCATACCCAAGATGATGTCGTAAGGCCTCGATGCCGCTACAAGAAGATCCCAGCCGAAGCTCTCGCCTCCTAGAGTATGCTCACACCACCGGCACCAGTGCGTAATCATCGAGTCTGCTCCCGTAGGAGTCTCTAGCCGTAAGGATCGAGCCAACGGCTCCGTCAGAATCTCTGAGCTCCGAACAAGGGCAGCGGCAATTAAATAATGACTCGCTCCTATGTCTATAAGAACTGTAGCAAGGGTGGAGTAGACACAGATAGTACCTCGAATCATATTAGGTGCACCGTGATCGTAGGCCTCGACTGCCTGGAGCTGAGCCTATCCCTGTCTGTAAGCTCCCTGTGGTCGGGGTGGTCCCCCTGGTGGTGGTGGTGGTAGAGCCTTGAAGCATCGTCCACCACCCACTACTCATCCAGCTCCTCTACCTCATCTGCCTGCTCCCTGCGGACCACCACGGTCGAACCTCTACCTCTACCTGGGTGGTCCCTCAACTGTCTTCTGCTCCTCTGCATGGTGGGTCAGGCAGTCACGAGCCATGTGGCCCTGCCCACCGCATGCATAGCACTGCCTGCCTCTCGTATGACTGGCTCTGCTGCGTGTTCCCCGCACATCCAAACCAGTATCCTGAGGTCGCCCACCTGATGGCCTAGTCCACTTAGACCTCTGCGACATCTGTCTACTGCCGGCTGTAGAAGACTCCATTACGTGTCGCCCTGCGGTGGGTCTCGCTGCTGGCATCGGATCAGCAAGAAAGCTCTCCACAAGAAGGGCTCACTCCAGTACTCCTGCCTACATCGGAATGCTGAGGGAGATCATCGAAGCCCTGATCTCATGGCTCAGTCCCTGCTCAAAGTTCTGGGCCCAGAAGAATGGATCCCGTACTATGTCTGTGGAGTAGTGCGAGAGGTCGGTAAACCTCGCCGAGTACTAGGCTACTGTCATGCTGCCCTGCCACAGCTGTAGTAACTCCTAGATGTGCACCGCACGGAGGGTGGCTGGAACAAACTTCGAGCAGAAGAGGCTCTCAAAGTCCGTCCAAAGAATAGATGTCTCGTCGTGCACCTGGAGAATCAGGCTCCACCATCTACCAGCTGATGCGTGTAGTAAACTCATGGAAAGGATCACCATAAGGTCTGTTGGTGTCCCTACCAATCTGAAGAATCTGACGATATCCTCCAGCCAATCCTCGGCTACCTGAGGGTCCATCTCTCTACGGAACCTGGGCGGCCTCTGTCATTGAAACTTGTGCAATGCACTCAGGCGGCGTGCACTCTCTATTGGTGGGGCTAGTGGCATTGGTGGTCTAGCGGATAGTGGTACCGCTGGTGCCTCTGTTGTAATGGGGACCTGCACCGAGGCCTCGTCGCTCGGTGGGCTTCCATCTCGCACGTAACTAGGAACCCTGGTTGGATGCCTTCATGGGGCCATCCTGAAAAGAAACAGGTGCACCACGGTCAAACATTATACCTGGTGAGCTGACACAAAGTAATCACAAATAAAACTTTTGAAACACACATGCAATCAGTGTTTTCGAGCACTGAGTCGGAAATCAGAAGTCAGGGTCCTGGTGTATGGATACGTCGGTCGCCGCACCAACACTGGACTCCCTAGACTAAAAACCACACTCAATATTCTTAACACAATTTCTTCACAGAGAAGAAATTATCAGAGTCCTGAGTTCTATGGTAGAACCGACTCCTCTAATACCAATTTGTCACGACCCATCCTCAGGGCCCGTGTCATGACTACCCCAAGTCCGCCTTCCATAGGCCAGGGGCTGGTGACTAGCACCAAAGGAGTAAATCCCGGTAAAAGGGAAGGCATTGCCTTTATAAAAGTAAACAAACACAATAGAGTATGCAAGTGAAGTAAGCACTAAGTAAAACTGAGTAAAAAAGTAAGTGCTGGAAGGTAAATGAGCCAGTATACAAACCCAACTGAAAGTACAGTACAACTGAGAAAGAAAGTACAACAACTGTAAAGTAAAGCAGCAACCACTGAGTTGTCCTCCGAGAATCCCACCTGAAGGGTGGATACAGACGGTCTCCTCAGCTCCCCAGGTCCAGTCGTCCGCTCTGTGTACGTCCTGTCTAGTGGTCCACTTCCGGGTACCGTCCAGCTCCACAAGCCTCCACACTACTGGAAATATGACTTTTACCAATGGTTTTGGCCAAACCGTTGGTATAGTTCATTAATTTGGACCTATACCAATGGTTTGGCCAAAACCGTTGGTATAAGTTACTTATATGGACCTATACCAATGGTTTTGGACAAACCGTTGGTATAGGGGGGACCTATACCAATGGTTTTTCCCAAACCGTTGTTATAGGTCCCTTATAGACACCCTATACCAACGGTTTGGCCAAACCGTTGGTATAGGTCCCCCCTATACCAACGGTTTGGAAAAAACTGTTGGTATAGGTCCCAAAATCCAAGGACCTATACCAACGGTTATCAAAACCGTTGGTATAGGTCCTTCGATTTTTTAACGAATCTTCTTACCGAGAACATTATATAAATCAAAATTTAAAATAATTTTAACAATACATATATATATATTTATAAAATTATGTTCACAAAAGTCATGTTAGGTTAGTGGTTAAGTCATTCAATTATAAACTAGAGGTTCTGGGATCAAATCCCACTGAATGTTTTTTTTTTTGAAATACATATACCAACGGTTCTCAGAACCGTTGGTATAGATTTTCATATTACTTATACCAACGGTTTTCAAAACTGTTGGTATAGACCTATTGTCACGGCTTACTTGGAAACGGTCCTCCAAACCGTTGGTATAGCCTATACCAACGGTTTTGGGGCCTATACCAACAGTTCCAAACCGTTGGTATAAGGTATTTTTCCAGTAGTGCCACCTCGATCAGTGTTGTTTGTCATCTTCATCCAACACAACGTAGCGCGGGCATAGCCCATGCACGGGTGAGTATACGATACTCAGTATGGACCCCGAGACCCCCGAAGGTCTCCCAGAATCTACAAAGGATAAACCACAAAGGAATGATACAAACACGAAGTATCAACCAACTCTACTTAGGTATATGACCATACATATACCTAAGTCATCAATCTCAGTTTGGCTCCAACTTCCGAGCCCAAGCACAACCCAGTCCACACAGGAAAGAAGTCAATCATACCAATGATAATGATTGAAAGACAAGACTCGCCTCACATAGGTATACTACTTTCGAAGATAGGTAGGGATGATTAGATGTAGCCTCTGAATCATCTCCTCTGTCGAACCCACATAGGATCCAAGTACAGAAGTCGTCACTGCTGAACCCACGTAGGATCCAAGTACAGTAACCATCGCTGCCGAACCCACGTAGGATCCAAGTATAGTCGTCATCGTTGCCGAACCCACAGAGGATCCAAGTATAGTCGTCCTCGTTGTCGAACCCACATAGGATCCAAGTACAGTCATCTTCATCGTCAAACCCATGGAGGATCCCAGTACGGTAGTCATCGCAATCGCAACCAGCTCTAGGGTTCTCGCACACAGTGTACTCGATTCCGGGAGGGCCTGCTCCTCGAGTAAAGGGGTTGATACATCAACTGTCATGAAGTCCAGAGTTGATGTATCCCGAAGTTCTGTCTCATCAAAAGGAACTCAACGCGATAGACGGCGCGTCAAACGGACGCCCAGTCTGAGAGATATTGGTTTTTTCGTTCCGGGGGCCTGGTTGGAAATATTCTCATTCCAAACCTAGTCATTTACCAAAGTTTCCCAAAAATCACTTAGAGTATCGCAAAAGGATCGCTTTGTCGAAAGGGTCCTTGTGCCGCAGATGGCACGTCGATCGGACGCGCGGTCTTTACGTAATTCACGTTTAAGTGAATAACGGGCCCGAACCGTTTAGTCCAGTGGGCCGACAGGTCGGATTAACCCAGTTTGACAGGTCCTACTTGGCAGGGGTGTCAGACCGGTCCGAAGGAAAACACATCTCGGCCCGAAGGACGCGGCCCGGCCGGAAGGGGCGCGGCCCGGTTCGAAGTGGCGCAGCCCGGCCCGAAGTGGCGCGGCCCGGCCCGGCCCAGCCTGGCGCTGCCCGGCTGGCCGAGCGGTCCGAGGGGGCAGGGCCCCCTGGCTATCCGAACCGGTGGCACCAAGTGGCGCCACCCTTCCCAAGCCGGCCGGCCTTCTGGCGCAAGCGGCCCGCACGGCGGGCTGCGGCTCTTCCGGCGCGGCGCCCTCCTGGCACCACGGATCTGCTCCCTCTGGCCGGCCGACGAGCCGGCCGGTTTTCCAGCGCGGCGCCCTCCTGGTGCTGCGGATCCCCTTCGCCCGACTGACCGATGGGCCGGCCGATTCTTCCACCGAAACAGCCCGTGAAGCAGGCCGCAGTTTCTTTCGCACAGCCGGCGCGACGGCGCCGACTTCCTCTGCCGCGTTCCCGGCACGGCATGACGGCGCCATGCTTCCTCTTCCTTCGGTTGCTAATTCCAAAAATAATAAACAAGATCAAATAGAGGGTCGTTGGGCCGTGTTCGTTTGGCCTGCGCCCTCTGCGTAAAGCGATAGTAATAGGTTGGACAAACAAGATGTTCAATGACAAACGAGGCTCAATTTTAATCCATTAAAATTGAACTTATTCTCCTACCTCGATAATTGATGTCGTACGTCGGGCGTCGCAGAAGATGGCGTCACGAGGTGAGGATTCATAGACGTCGTCAGAGTGCGTCTGAGGGGGAAGCGGCATCTCCTCACTTGTCGTGAAGAAGAGAATGTATGGTGCGTCATCGTTCTTCATGGAACCGGTGTTCTTCATTAAAGAGATGTCATTATTCGTCGAGAGAGGAGTTCTCTTCTTCTTCACACAAGAGTTCTCTCAAATCTTCCCCAACCCAACGTGTGCCAAAACAAAATAATAGGCTCCACTATTATTTTATTAACACAAGCAAATATAATTTCAAAATTCAAACCACTCCATTAATTAATTGAAGAGGGTCAATTCTTTAATTATCATGCATTGGCATGAATTAAAGAGGGAGAGTGAGGGAGAGGAAGAGTCCACATTTAAGAGGAGTTTACAAATTAAATAAGGGGGATTAAGGAGTTTAGGGGGAGGTGAAAGGTTGGGGCTTGTGTGGGCCCCACCTTTCAATTATCCACACATGGGAAGTTGGTTGGGTGTGGGACCCACCAACAACTTCCCATGGGAGGAATTAACCTCCTTAGATATAAAATAAAATTGTTCCAAAAAAATTTATTTACTTCTTAATTAAACCCCAATAAATAACTTCTCCTCCTGTGCAAACGCGACTACGGTAAAGGTCCCCTTAAGAAATTACCGGCGTTGCGAGTTCATCGATGCCCTCAGATTTCAATTATGAGCACTGGTTCAAAAGATAGAAAAACTCGCTCATTCATTTACTGAACGTACCTGAGCTAAACTTTTGAAATTGATTCTGGGCACACCGGGCCTCGGAATCAAGTGTTGTTAGAAGTCACAGACTCTTAAAATTCTAAAGAATTTAAGAAAAAAATTCCTTGAAATTTCCAGGTATTTACATGAAATTTCACCAGGTTTACTCCAATGTAAAAAGACTCGTACAATGAATATGGATGAGAAGAATCTCAAGGAAATTCAGAAAGGAATTTAAGATAAATAATTGATTAATTATAAGATCGTAATTAATTGAATTCAAGCGCGACTTATCTTAAATAAGGGAACTATTAAAAGAATTTGAATACTAAATATGCGTAAATGTCATTGCATGCTATGGATGATCATGAGCTATACCAAATACCCTTTGTATGTTATGGTTTCATTTAAATTTAAATTTATTTAAATTTGTTGGCCTGTGATCCTTATTGCAATAAAATGTAGGGCTTGTGTTCCCATGGTTTCTTTAATGTAAACCCCATGTATTGGAGGATCTCTCGAGCCAGAGGAGATGGTTCAAAATCTGAAGTCGAGGTGAAACCAACCCAAGAATATGCAAAGGTGGACAGATGGGAGATGAAAAACACGAACCATCGGGTTCAGGTTGTTTTCCCTAGGTCAGGGTTATCTTATCAAAACTTCTAGATAAGCTAACCAATAGAAGCTCATGATCATGCCATCTTATTTTATTTCTATCTGATTGCATGGTTTATTTATTATGTATGTTTTGTCGTGCTCACATAATTAATGAAATAAACAAGCATGCAAAGATGGAATAAAATAAAAACCGGACTATGCATAAACATTATCAGAACATAGTTAATCACTTAATAAAGCATCACTTAATATTAACAAGCATGTGATAATGAAAAAACTACTCATAAAGAATAAAATCCCTCAAATACCATATTAAGTCAGACCAAGACTTTTGTTACTTGATTAAGGGCAAGACTCAATAAAACTATGTGTTTGACCAACCCTTGTTGGGACACTTACTTTTATAAAGGAGGCTCTTATGAAAGTTTCGGGTTGACTTAAACATTTTACATCAAGAGGAGTAGCCCTTGCTAGACTTGTTGTAAAATGGAGGCAAGTGTTGAGGAAATCCAAGTCAGGATTTCAGGATTGGGGAGTCCACTCAACAGATCAAGGAACTGTAAGCTCGTAGTTGTAAAAGACTTGCCTACCTAAATACCTTCTAATAGCCTGATCAACCCTTATTGGGGTTATACAAAGGAGAATATGGATCCTTTCCACTAGAATTTCAAAGAAACTGGACATTCCGAGTTCAATGGTGAGGTCCATTGGGACTTGATAAAATAGTGGGAGACTTAATAAAATTTATTATTTCTCATAAAATGTTATCAAGAAAGTACTGATAAATCTGCTCTTTTAATTTGTAGAATCAATATGACAAACTCTTCAACCACATTTTCTTTGCGATCAATTCTGGATAAAGATAATATCCTCACCGGTAGTAACTTTCAGGAATGGTTTAGGTGCCTTTGGGTTATCCTACACCATGAACAAAAGTTTTATGTGTTGGATTCCTCACTTCCTGATTCTCCTGCCCAAGGGGTGAGTGATGAATATTTCCTGGTCTATGATCAACATTTGAACGATGCACTCGATGTTCAATGTTTGATGTTGTCATCAATGTCTAGTGAGTTTATGAAGTCTCATGAAGACATGGATGCCTATAGCATGCTTGATCACCTCTGTGGTCTATACTAGGAGAGAGAAAGATAGGAAAGGTTTGAGATCTCCAAGGCTCTATTTCAGAGCAAGCTTAGAGAGGGTGCCCCAGCTTGGCCTCATGTAGTCAAGATTATTGGCTAAATTGAGCGCTTGGAGGTTCTAGGGTTTAAACTCCCCAGAGAACTGGGTACCGATATCATTCTTGCATCACTCCCCCAGAACTTCTCAAACTTTGTTGTAAATTTCAACATGAACAACATTGAGAAGTCTCTATATGATCTTATTATCCTCATTCGCCAAGTGGACAATGATATGAAGCGTGAAAAGCCTTCTGTCCTTATGGTGAATAAAAGGAAAGGGAAGGCGAAGAGCTTTAAGCCCAAATATTCTTCAAGGGCTTCCAAGAAAATGAAGATCAAAGGGGAGGCAAGAGAACAGAAGGCTGTTTGTTTTGCATGTGGCAAGAAGGTCCACTGGAAGAAAAACTGCACCCAGCCAAGGAAGCAAGGGGAATCTTCAGGTGCATTTGTTATCGAATGAAACCTATCTGTTTCTAATAATTGGGTATTAAATACTGCTTGTGGTTCTCACATCTATATCCAAATATAGGAACCAAGTAGATTCAAAAAGATTGGTCGAGGTGAGGTGGATCTGCGAGCAGCCAACGGAGCCAGACTCACTGTTGTAGCTGTCGGAGACTACCACCTCACATTGCCTACTGGGATGGTCTTGGTATTAAAAGGATGTTATTATGTACCCTCTATAACCAAAAACATTATTTCAGTATCCAGATTAGATATTGATGGATTCATCTTCAAATTTGGAAATTAATGTTGCTACTTTTATAAAGATAGAATTTTTTTTGGTAGGGCACATTTATATAATGGACTTTATGTGTTATACTACACAAACCTAGTAATGGAAATCGATGACAGTGTTAATTCACATGAATCATACCACACCCAACTTTGGAATCACCAGCTAGGTCATGTCAATGAGAAACATTTGACAAAATTACATCAAGATGGGTATTTAGATTCTTTCGAACTAAAACCACTTGGTGTATGTCATGCATGTCTACAAGGAAAAATGACCAAAGCCCCATTTAGTGGGAAAGGTGAAAGGGCTAAAGAGCTTCTAGAATTAGTTCACATAGATGTATGTGGACCATTTCCAATTGAAGCAAGGGGTGGGTTCTTGTACTTCATAACCTTTACTGATGATTTTAGTAGATATGGATATATTTACTTAATGAGGTATAAGTCAGATTCTTTTGATCGGTTCAAAGAATACAAGAATGAAGTTGAGAACCAGCTTGGTAAGAAGATTAAGAAACTCTTCTCAGAGAGAGGAGGAGAATATCTTAATCAGGGCTTTATTGATTTCTTACGGGAGTCTGGGATTCTATCTCAACTCACTCCTCCTTACACGCCTTAGTGGAATAGTGTAAGTGAAAGGAGGAACCGCACCCTATAGTACATGGTGAGATCAATGATGAGTCATGTGAGTCTTTCATTATCCTTTTGGGGATATGCATTACAAACAGCAGCACACATACTAAACCAAGTACCAAATAAATCGATAAATGGTATTCCATATGAGTTATGGAGTGGACGTAAAGCTATGTTATCAAATTTACATGTGTGTGGTATTGAAGCATTTGTTAAGGCCTATTCAGGTAACAAGCTTGAACCCCGAGGCACAAAGTGTACCTTTATAGGATATCCCAAAGAAACAAGGGGATATTACCTATAAAATCTCTCAGATAAAAAGGTTACAGTGGGAAGACACGCCATATTCCTTAAGAGGGATCACATCTCCAAAAGAGATAGTGGGAGCGAGATAGACTTCGATGAATTCAATGCTCAAGATACACAGGAGTTGGTACAAGAATAGATTCCACAAAGCCCCATGGAAGAACAATATGTTCTAGAGACATAAGAACTACGTAGGAGCACAAGAGAGGTGACAGAACCAGAACGATATGGTTTTCTTGTCACCGAGGATGGTGAATCATTATAGGTTGACAATGATGATCATCTTACCTATAAGGAAGCAGTTGAAGGCACAGATGATGCCAAGTGGCAAGAATCCATGAATTCTAAAATGGATTCCATGTACTAAAAACAAGTATGGATTTTGGTAGATCCTTCTAGTTGATGTAAATCCTGTTGTTAATAAATGGGTATTCAAGAAGAAACTGGACATGGATGGAAAATTCAGCACCTGTAAGGCACGACTAGTTGTAAAAGGTTTTAGACAACATCAAGGAATTAACTGTGATGAAACCTTTTCACCGGTTGTGATGCTGAAATCCATCATAATCTTATTGGCCATTTCCGCTTACCATGACTATGAAATTTGGAAAATGGATGTCAAAACAGCATTCCTTATGGGAACCTCCATGAAGATGTCTACATGACACAACCTGAATGGTTTGTGACTCCAAAGGATGCCAACAAGGTATGCAAGTTACAGAAATCAATTTATGGATTAAAGCAAGCATCAAGATCATGGAACATTCGTTTTGATGAAGCTATTATGGAATTTGGCTTTATTAAGAATGAATGTGAGCCTTGTGTCTACAAAAGTTTTAGTGGAAGTGCAGTCGTTTTCCTAATAGTATATGTTGATGACATATTACTAATTAGAAACGAAGTACCTATCTTACAGTCGGTTAAGGCATGGTTGGATAAATGTTTCTCTATGAAATACTTGGGCGAGGCAGCATATATTCTTAGGATCAAGATCCATCGTGATATATCTAAGATAATGTTGGGCCTGAGTCAAAGTACATACATTAACAAGATACTGAAGAGATTCAGTATGGAACAGTCCAAGAGTGGATTTTTTCCAGTGTCACATGGCATTCATCTTTCCAAGAAAATTTGTCCTCAGACGCATGAGGAAAGAATGAAAATGGAAAGGATCCCTTATGCATCCGTGATTGGGTCAGTCATGTATGCTATGATATGTACAAGGCTAGATGTTGCTTATGCATTAAGTGTGGTAGGAAGATATCAAGTTGATCCAAGAGACCGCCATTGGATGCCAGTCAAGACTATCCTTAAGTATCTGAGGCGTACTAAGGATATGTTTCTGGTTTATGGAGGAGATGAGGAACTAGTCATCAGAGGACATGTAGATGCTAGTTTCTAGAATGATCAAGATGACATGAAGTCGCAGACTGGATACATCTTCAGTTTGAATGGAGGTGCAGTGAGCTAGAAGAGCTCAAAGAAAGGTGTGGTCGCATATTCTATAGCAGAGTCCAAGTATATCGCAGCTTCTGAGGTAGCTAAAGAAGCAGTATGGATGCGAAGCTTTCATCCAAGAGCTGGATGTAGTACCTAGCAGTAAATATCCTATCACACTCTATTGTGATAATACTGCTGCGGTGGCAGTTTCAAAAGATCCAAGGTCGCATCAGCGGACAAAGAACATACTTCGGAAGTATCATCTCTTGAGGGATTTTTCTCAGAGAGGTGAAGTTGTGGTGAGCAGTATTTCCACGGAAGACAACATGGCAGGCCCCTTGACTAAACCTTTGACTTAGCAGAAACATGATCATCATGTGAGGTCTAGCAGACTAAAAGTCGTAGGCAATTGGCTCTAGTACAAGTGGGAGTTTGTTAGGGTTGGTGTCCTGAGAACCAACTGTTTGTACTTTTATTACATGAATGTACACTTATTATATATTGTTCATTGTTCTTCATGACTATAATATAATAATGTCCTGGAATATTTGTTGCATTGATAAGGTCATGGAAGATCCCCGCTATGATGAGAACCTTGAAATACTATAATGATATTATTAAATAAAGTTCTACAGCTGGATGACATACTATGATAGGACACATAGTATACAGATTGGCATGTGCGAGTACTCATAAGAAGACGAGAGTCTTTCTCATGGAGTTCGCACTTGGTAATCTCCAAGATGGGAGATTATGAGAACAGACCCACTAGTAGTAATTCCACATGTTTTGGTGTCATCAGACATTGTTATCTATGAGCATTTGTAATGGTCCTTATACTAGAAGATTATCATTAACTCATGTCATGACTCACGCACTTAGATTTTCTGACGAAAACTGTTACGAAGACAGTTGGTGGGAAGTATGGTACGTTGGGTGCGTCACGAATGACATGTTGTTAATGGATAAGTCGAGGAAGGATTTTTCCCTTCCATATTTATGGAAGTAGATATCTCGGGCCCTTTGATTGAAATAGAACTGTCACCCAAATTCCATGGTCATGGTGTAACGATGAGTTTATCTCTGAAAGTCAAAGAATGACAGATCAAGCATATAGGTTTTTGACATTACCATGAAACCTTCTTGATGAGATATTGAGACAAAGGGATTAAATTACACGATAAGTGTTCGTATGAGGTGACACGTCAATGTGGCATCAACTTCTTTCTCTTGGGTGCCTTGACCCGTTGCTAGATAGTAATCTTGGACTTTAGGCAAGCCCGCCTAATGCCAATGAGAAAGAGGCCTAGAGGGTCACACACTAAGTGTATTCAAGTATCTCAAGTAGAATAAATATTATTCCCGCATGTGGTTTAACAATTATTCAAGGAATCCTAAATCTTTTTAATGTTGGAGGAAGAATAAAATGAAAACAAGTACACGTCGTGTATCAATGATTACACGTCGTGTAGTTTTTATTTTGAAAACAAGTACACGTCGTGTATTAATGATTACATGCCATGTAATTTTCATTTTTGGAAAGGAAATGAAAGATATACACGTCATGTACATTGAATGTACACACCGTGTAGTTTTCAATGAAAAACAAGTACATGTCGTGTATTAATGATTACACAGCGTGTAGTTTTTTCAGTCAGGATTTTGAGGATATAATATTGTTTTATTAAATGATATTTATTATAATCAGCGTGGGCGCATGTCAAGAAATTAATTATTCGACATGGGGGTTTTCAATAAGAGTTGATGAAATAAATAAAATGTGTAACGTGTTTATTTATTGTCATAACTCTATAACCTCAAACCCGATTATAAATATCCTCACAACCCCAACTCTTTTCCCAAGAATCATTGTGCACAAAAATTCTGGAGAATTCTCTCAAGACCGAAAGAACTCTGTCCTCCAAGAATGCTCTCAAGACTGAGAGAGATCCACTTCCATCGGATCAAAGCGATCTAAGGCGGACAATGCAAGCAAAGGCTTCTCCATACTAGCACCCAGATATTCCTTTGGTGACCTCTAGAGATACGTGGTGCACGTGTGGATCACCGCTAAAGGAAGTCTACACTTGGCTTCTGCGATGCAATAACAAATCACATCGGAATGTGATCAGAAATATCAACGAAGAAAGAACGCCATAAAAGGTACTTCTTGTTAATTAATTAAATTAATTATAATCAACCTGTGATGATCTTTCCTTTGTGGTTCTGAGACTTTTCTTCTTCTTTTTCTATTTCTGTGATTCGATCTGTGGAGTCTGGAGTTTATCATTGTATTGATCCTGGATTGATCATTTTTAATGACAAAAATCCAAGTGGGCACATCCACCCATGAGCTTCTGCTCCACCCAGAACCTTTAGTTTTTAAAGATTTGAGGCTTTTTAAAAGATGCGCTCGGTTGTCAAAACCAACCGAACAACCTCGGAATTCCATGAAATTAGATGAAAATAACCATGGGGTGAATTATGAAATGGTTGAGCATAATGTACGTCAATTAGAGGTGTTGTTTGACCACGATGATGAAAACGCACTTTTAGTATCATAAAACACCAAAACAGACATCTAACAGTCAGATCCATAACAAACGACCTCAAAATGACATGAAATCACAGGACAACCATCTTATTATTTATTCGTGATGTGTATGAGGATATGGAATGTATTGGATTGGTGTAGCCCGATCCGGGGCACTGTAGCAATGCTGACCACTATAGCAAAGTTGACCGACTGACACCGACAAGCAATGTAGCGACATGGACTTCCAACCGCCATTCACTGTAGTTCTTTAGACTTCCAGCCAGCAGCCACTGTAGGAATTTTGACTTGGGTGAACGCCTTCCACTCTAGCAATGCGGACTTTCTGACAGTTGGTGGAATAGTGTTTCGTCCTCTACATTAGCCCATTTTCGGGCTAGGGTTTTGTGTGTATGAGAAACTCCTGTAAATTGTGCTCCTGAATTATAGTGATTTTCTACCTCTCTGTGGACGTAGGGATTATTCCCGAACCACGTAAATCATTATTTCCTTGTTCTTTTTTCCCCATTTTACTCTTCTGCAATCTATGTTTTGTTGTTTTTGTTGCTGCAACTCTCGACGTTTCTGCATCAGAATGTCAATCGGGCATGCAGTCAACTCAGAACGACTTAATGTACGGTTTTTAAAAAAATTGCGCCCTTTAAAAAGGTGTGTTTGGAAGTCAAAACCAACCGAACGGAATCCAAATTCCATAAAATCATACGAAAACAACCATAACATGAATTTTGAAATGTTAAAGTAGATGAAACATCAATCCAAGATGAATTTTTTTCAAGAGGAGTGAAAACACACTTTTAGTGTCATAAAACACCAAAAAGCATGTTTAACGGTCAGATCCACAAAAAACGACCTCAGAATGATTTGAAACCACATGAAAACTGTGTTATTATTATTCATAATGTGTAAGAGTATATAGAATGTCAATTGGATGTTATAGAGCAGATGACATCAAATGGAAATGACCTCACACGAAACGACATCAGATAGAATGACCTCAAAATGCCATCAAAACCACCCAAACAACCTCTAAATGTCATGAAATCAGAAGACGAGAACTATAGAGTGAATTTTGAAATGGTCGAGTAGACAGAATGTCAATTTGAGCTGACGTTTGCCTAGGTGGACCGAAAAGGCACTTTTAGTGTCATAAAACACCAAAACGTGCGTTTAACAGTCAAATCCATATCAAATGACCTTGGAATGACTTGAAATCACATGAAAATCGTCTTATTATTATTCATGATGTGTAAGAGGAGAGGGTATGTCAATTGTACGTGTAGTCTGCATGGAACGATTGAATATGTGGTTTTTAAAGATTTAACGCCCTTTAAAAAGGTGTGTTCGGAGGTCAAAACCAGTCGAACGACCTCCGAATGCTATGAAATTAGACAACAAAAAATATGGAGTGATTTTTGAAATGGTTGAGAAGATGGTACATCCATCAGAAGTGTCGTTTGATCGGGATGACAGAAACTATCCTTTTAATATCATAAAACACCAAAACATGTGTTTGACAGTCAGATGCATAGAAAACAACCTCTGAATGACTTGAAATCAAAGGAAACCCATCTTATTATTATTCATAAAGTGTGTAAGAAGACGGCGCATCAATCGAATGTGTGATCTGCACGGTATGACTGAATATGTGGTTTTTAAAGATTTGAAGCCCTTTAAAAAGGTATGTTTGGTGGTCAAAACCAGCTGAACGACCTCAGAATACCATGAAATCAGACAATAACAACAGTGGAGTAAATTTTGAAATTGTCGAGCAGACGGTACATCAATCAGAGGTGTTGGTTGACCGCGATGATGGAAAACACATTTTTAGTGTCATAAAACACCAAAACAGGCGTTTGATGGTCAGATCCATAGCAAACAACCTCAGAATGACATGAAATAACAGGACATCTATCTTATTATTATTCGTGATGTTTACAAAGAGATGGAACATCAATTGGACATGTGTTCTTCTTAGAACAACTTAATGTGTGGTTTTTAAAGATTTGTTACCCTTTAAAAAGGCATGTTTGGAAGTCAAACCCAACCGAACGACATCAGAATGCCATGAAATTAGATGACGACAACCGTTGGATGAATTGTGAAATGGTCGAGTAAACAAAACATCAATCTGAGCTACAATTTTCTCGAGAGCTCTGAATACGTACTTTTAGTGTCATAAAACACCCAAAAGCACGTTAAACGGTCAGATCCATAGAAAACGACCTCAAAATGACTTGAAACCACAGGAAAACCGTGTTATTATTATTCTTGATGTGTAAGAGCAGACAGAACATCAATCGGACACTATAGAGCAGATGACCTCAAACAAAATGACCTCGAAATGCCATCAAAACTAGTCGAACGATCTCTGAATACCGTGAAATCAGACGAAAACAACTGTGGAGTGAATTGTGAAATGGTCGAGCAGACAGAACGTCAATTCAAACTGGCGTTTTCCTGAGAGGACCAAAAACGCACTTTTAGTGTCATAAAACACCAAAATGTGCGTTTAACGGTCAATTTGATATTAAACGACCTTGGAATGACTTGAAATCACAGGACAATCATATTATTATTATCTTTGATGTGTAAGAGGAGATGGTACGTCAATCGGACATGCAATCTGCGTAGAATGGCTGAATATGTGGTTTTTAAAGATTTGACGCCCTTTAAAAAGGTGTGTCCAGGGGTCAAAACCAGTCGAATGACCTCTGAATGCCATGAAATCGGATGACAACAACTATGAAGTGATTTTTGAAATGTTCGAAAAGATGGTACGTCCATCGGAGGTGTTGTTTGACCGGGATGACGGAAAACACACTTTTAGTGCCATAAAACATCAAAATGCATGTTTAATGGTCAGATGCATATCAAATGACCTCTGAATGACTTGAAATCAAAGAAAAATTGTCTTATTGTTATTCATGACATGTATGAGAAGATGGAACGTTAATCAAACGTGTGGTTCATGTGGTATGACTGAATATGTGATTTTTAAAGATTCAATGTCCTTTAAAAATGTGCACCCGGTGGTCAAAACCAGCCAAACAACCTCAGAATGTCATGAAATCAGACAACAACAACCGTGGAGTAAATTGTGAAATGTTCGAGAAGACGGTATGTCAATCAGAGGTGTCGTTTGACCGCAATAATGGAAAATGCACTTTTAGTGTCATAAAATGCCAAAATGGGCGTTTAACGGTCAGATCCATAGCAAACGAACTTGGAATGACATGAAATCACATGAAAATCGTCTTATTATTATTCGTGACATGTACAAGGAGACGGAACGTCAATCGGACATGTGGTCTGCTCGGAAAGCATTTTAGTATCATAAAACACCAAAAAGCGCGTTTAACGATCAGATCCATAACAAACTACCTCAGAATTACTTGAAAACATAGGACAATCGTGTTGTTATTATTTGTGAAGTGTAAGAGTAGACATAATATCAATTAGATCTATGGTCTTTGCGAAACAACTGAATATGTGGTTTTTAAAGATTCAACGCCCTTTAAAAAGGTATGTTCGAGAGTCAAAACCAGTCAAACGACCTCTGAATGCGGTGAAATCAGACAAAAACAACTGTGGAGTGAATTGTGAAATAGTCAAGTAGACAGAACGTCAATTCAAGTTGGCGTTTGCTTGGGAGGACTGAAAACGCACTTTTAGTGTCATAAAACACCAAAATGTGCATTAAACTTTCAAATCCATATCAAACGACCTTGGAATGACTTGAAAACATTGAAAACTCGTCTTATTATTATTCAGGATGTGTAAGAGAAGACAATACATCAATCAGATGTGCGGTCTGTGTGGAATGATTGAATATGTGGTTTTTAAAGATTTGATGCCCTTTAAAAAGGTGGATTCGGAGGTCAAAATCAGCCGAACGACCTTTGAATTCTGTGAAATCAGACGATGACAACTATGGAGTGATTTTTGAAATGGTCGAGAAGAAGGTATGTCCATCGATGGTGTCGTTTGACCGAGATGACAGAAAACACACTTTTAATGTCATAAAACCCCAAAACGTGCGTTTAACGGTCAGATGCATAACAAACGACCTCAAAATGACATGAAATCACATGTCAACCGACTTATTATTATTTGCGATGTGTGCAAAGAGATGGTACGTCAATCGGATTTGCGGTCTGCACAAAACGACTAAATATGTAGTTTTTAAAGATTTGATACCCTTTAAAAAAGTGAGCTTGGTGGGTAAAACCAGTCGAACGACCTCCGAATACCATGAAAACAGACGACAACAACTATGGAGTGATTTATGAAATGATCGAAAAGATGTTACGTCCATCGGAGGTGTCGTTTGACCGGGATGACGGAAAACACACTTTTAGTGTCATAAAATACCAAAACGTGTGTTTTAACGGTCAGATGCACAGCAAACGACCTCAGAATGACTTGAAATCACAGGAAAGTTGACTTATTGTTATTTGTGATGTGTGTGAGGAGAGGGTGCGTCAATCGGACGTTTGGTCTGCTCGGAACGATGGAATAAGTGGTTTTAATTTTTTTAAAGATGAATAGAAATTATTAATAAATTTTCAAAATCAAATAACTTCGATCTGTTGTACTAAGCTTTAATTGAAATATTTTATTGCATTTCAATTATTAGTTGGGATATTTTTTTTGTACTAATTATTTTATTAAATTTTGTCATGCAGTTTTATTCGATGATGGGTGTGGAGCTTGAAAGATGATGAGGTAAATAGATTTATGTGCTTGTGGTTTTAGATATTTTGAAAATATTTCTTGTATTTTTTTAAAATAGTGGCTTTTTAAATGTTGTGAATTTTTAAAAAAAATATAAAAAAAACCTATAGCGGCCGCCATATGGCGGTCGCTATAGGTCATGGGTGGATGACCTATAGCGACCGCCATATGACGATTGCTATAGCCGATCCTGAAGGAGGCTATAGCGACCACCATATGGTAGTCGCTATAGGTATCTAGGCAGGACCTATAGCGACCGCCATATGACGGATGTTATAGGCAACAACAACGGGCCTAAAGCGTCTGTTGTTTGGCACACTAGGAGGCCACTATAGGCCTTTAGCAAAGGCTTTTGGCGGTTGTTAAAAGTTGTTTTTCTACTAATGAACACGTCGCACGTCAGTTTAAAAATTGATTATATTGTTATATACTTAATTTTTTTGAGTTCCAAGTGTTGAATCAAATTTTAAATAGTTCAGTTTATGTTTTCAATGTGTTCTACATGATATATAATTTGTTTTATTTTAAAATGTCATCTGTTTGATTAATAAAATAACAAATGTCATGTGTAAAATTCTGAATATATTTTGTGACTGTTATGTTTCGTATTTCTTTTATTAAATGTTCTAGTTTGTATTGTAAGTGACAAATGTCGGCAGTAGGCAGGAGGTTAACTGTTCTGGTTTACGACACTCTTCAGAAAGCGGTCGTGATACCTTATAGTTTTTTAGGTATGATTAAATATTATTAATAATTCTACTATAATTTTTATTTATTATGTTCAGTTCTAATTTCCATCTTTTTGTTCTAGTTGACATGATGTGGACGGTTACATGTATGATGACATTAGTTATTAAGGTGGTTGGATGTGGTGGAGGTGGTGAGATGAGTGTATTGGTTATGGGTTAATGATGAATGTTGGACATATTTTATCTGTCTATATATATAAAAGATCAATTACATTTGTCACAGGAGAACACATCATAAAGGAAATAAACTGCAATAAACATAGTTATAGGGATATGATTATTATTTCTTAAATATATTTTATTTAATATGTTTAACAACAATTTCTGATAATTGATGCTAAACTACACCACCGCTAAATTTTTTAGCGGCAAATCAGTTAAAAATGTTAAATATCATTACAAATGTACAGAAGATGAATTTTACAAAATATTTTAATCTACAGATAAAAATGTTAAACATCATTTATAAATCAAATAACTGCATTGTAAATCAGATAAAAAAAACTTTATTACAAATCTGAAAATACAAACTACATAGAGTAACAATTCTCAAAATGAAACCAAGAAATCAGGAAAGAAAAACGGTGGGTAAATGAACACCGATTTACATGCTTCTATCAAATTGATCTACATGCACAGGGCAAGGAGATGGGGTTTTCACTATGATATTACAAGGCAGATTCAATCAGAACAAGATCCAAGCAGCCTCAACCAATCTGAACCGTAGAACAAAATAAATCAAAAAAGAAACTTACAACACCAAGTTCTTTTACCAAAAACTCGAATCCAAGTATCCACGATGACCAGTAACTAATGCCAACATCCGCTGACGTACAGGTTCGCAACCCACAAGCCAAACCAGATCCACTCAGTGAGCCTGCAACACACGACACTTACACGAACCAGCACCACACCGTCTTGAATCGCCGAACTCCCTTTCGTGTTTGAAAAACCCCGAACCAGCGCCTCCTCTCACCTCTCTTCTAAAATGAAGATTGCACCCACCGCAAGCTTTATATTTCCAGATCTGAACAGCTATAGATCCTTGGTCACCACAACACCCACTAAAGATGGAAGCTCTGCCGCACCGACCGACGCCACACCGTTGCTCCAGTAAAGGATAAACCAAATCTTCCGATGAGCGACCAAGCTGAGATTCTGAGCCCGCTTGTCACGGGCTGAGCGTCTCAACACAACAGTTCGCCCGTGCGGCACCTCAGCCCCCTCCAAAGCGGGCGGGGTTCAGCCGTCCAACTCTTCGTATGTGAGGTTCACTGGTTTCGTCCTGTCATGGACTCATCAGGAGAGTGGCCCCAACTCTCAACCAGTGATGTCAAGGTTGGCACGCACCATCCTCCTCTTTGTCGGGGCGACTCCCCTGATGAGTCCATGGCAGGACGAAACCAGTAAACCTCACATATGAAGAGCTGGACGGCTGAACCCCACTCACCTTGGAGGGGGCTGGGGTGCCGCACGGGCGAACTGCTGTGCTAAGACGCTCAGCCCGTGACACACTGCTGCCTTTGCTGAGATGTGACGCAGCTGTGCCCGCTGGAGAGCGCGCGCAGTCAAACCCACGGGCTGAGCGGAGGGGAGAAATAAAAACCGTGGGGGGGGGGGCAGGTTTACCCAGCGCATAAAAAATAAAACATCGTATTTTATTAAAAAAAATGAATTAAAAAATTCACAATAAGCTTATCAAGTAGAATTTATCCGTAACCGCGATCGTCCCCGCCATTCTTCAAAAAATACACACAAAAGACTCGAAAAAAAGGACAATGAAGATCAAAATCCTCTCCAGGGAACAGGTCTCTCCCTCAGACGACCGGCGTAGGGACTACCATGCATAAATACAGAATCAAGATGATGATAGGTTACTTGAATCATATCATCTTCTCGAATTTATCCAGCTTCTTCACCCTCACCATCGACTGGATTAACAGAAACAAGAAAACACCTGCATTTTCACAAAAACGTCAGCAGCTCAGGAAAACAAAAAAGGTCGGAGCAAAACAAGCAAATGACCCTACCAGCCCCCACAAATGATCCCTCTGCAACAACATGGTTCCCTTGACTGCTCAACATCACCCCGAGGTTCACCAAGCTCCCTCCCGCAACCGTGTACATGGTCGCCATCTGCATTACTGTTGCCTTTCGAGCAGCCCTCTCCGACTGCCACGCCCCCCAAAACAATGGAAAACACTTTCCAACAAATTTATAAGTAACAGATTAACACAACCTAAAAACATGTGTACCTCAAGAACCCGGACACGGAGTTTCACATCTCCAGCTTCAAGCTGCTTCACGAACTCCTCTATTCTCTGAATCCTGTATGGCATTGATATGGTGTAGGTTCTGGCCTGCACAGTACTCAATTACTTATAAAATGTGTGTTAATGGCAGCAACAAAATAATAATAGAGATTAACAGTACATTGTCTGCCTGTCTCCTTATTTCATCCACGATTTGCCTTCCAGATTGCTGCTTCTGTCTCGTATCTAAAAGCTCCTTCAGGAAGAGCCAGAGATTGAAGTTAATAGATAGTAGAATGCATTCATCTGAATATTTGTAATCACGGACCTGTGCATAGGGCGCGGCAATCTTAGCAAATGAAAAATCCGGATCCAGCACATACCCAATTCCTGAGTTTATCAACACACCCAGCAATTATCAGGTAAAAAAATCCCCAGTGTTGTGTTTGCATTTAAGAGAGATAAACCACCTTCAAGTGTTGAAAACGCCCTTAATACAAAGACAGCAGTGGATGGAAACCGGAATGGCTGATCGGTAGCTATTGCAAATAAATCCTGAAAAGAACATAACATGGAACAACTCTGTAACCTGTGCATTATGGCCGACCCTTTTATAACACTCACGTTTCAACACAGCACTGGCTGCAAGTTGTCTGCATACACTTGACTATTATGTATTATTACTAGAGTCCCGCATTGATAGAGACCTGGCTACAGGAGATCAGGGGTAAAAGTGTCATTGTAGTAGGAGAGTCTGTTTCGGGATTTTGTTGTGGGAGGGGGGGATCTGTTTTGGGAGTGGGGGGCACCTGGGTCCACGTGAAGCAAAGGGAGGGGGTAGAGTGGTTATATTTTGTTGGGGATTTGGCCTTTGGCTTGAACTTGGCTGTGGTTTGGAGCAAGAGCCGCTTGGCATCTCATGTATCTTTCTTCTTCCTCCTCTGTGTAATTGTGGTTCTGGTTTCCATTAATACAAGAAGCCGGTGCTGGTGTTTCTATCAATTGGTACGGCCTGCCATCCATCATCATCTCTCAATCCTGTCATTCTTCATCACTTTCTGATACATCGTGACCAGAGGAAGCGTGCCCCACCAGTGATCATTCTGAGGAGGTGCACACGCCGGTTCCCTTCAGCGGACAGCGGTGCACTGTCAGACGATCGTGCTACCGAAGGATCACTCGTGCAAGAGGCATGCTGCTAATTACACTGCAGGTGTCTATGCTGACGAAACGATGCGCCGACCAGCTTCCGGAAACATATGCCAGCTACTGTCCACACAAGCAACGCGCCACTGATCACGAATGAATGTTTTTTTTTCCAACGAACAACTGGACGATCGTCGCTCAGAGGAGGCACGTCCTGCCAGAGTTCCGCTCACGCAGGAAGAGCCGACCCGCCATGCCCCTCATTTTTTGCTGCTCGGCGGCGCGCACTGAGGCCTTCACTTGGGGGATATACTGTCAGCTCGTATTCAGCGGAGGCACCCTCGGCCACATTACATCAAAAGCAGCACGCACCACCCATTACTTCCGTGGGAGGAGGCTCAAAGAATTTTCTTTCAGGGGAGGAAAACAAAAACAAACAAAAAAAGAGGAAAAAAAAGAAAAAAAGAAACTCCCACTGTCGACACAGAAGCTGAGTCGGACACAACCGACACGGCAGCCCGCTTTTCATGCATATGGAGAATCACATGCAAGAGCTCTGAGCTTCACTGACCAGTCGTCAGGAGAAGTGCTCTACACAAGAGCTGCTGCTGGAATTTTCCGGAACAGATCCTGAGACTTGGATCACGCAAGTTGATGTTTATTTCTCGACGCCGGAAAAGATGAAAGTGTCAATGGCACAACTATGCAGGTCAGGTATGCTTGAACTTTAGTTTATATTGGCCAAAGGACCTATGGCAGAGTTCACCTGGACGCAACTCAAAGAAACTTCTTGGGGATTTTGGAATCCTATGCCTTCAACGCAAACGGAAGAAGAGTTAGAAATTGTGAGCAGGTCAGAAAGGCTGCAAGTCGTGACTTCCAGTTTGGTCAGGACAGGGACAACAAAGAGGAGCAGAATTACATCACAATCGGAAATCCAAACGCTGTCACTACCATTTGCGAATAAGTGAAGGGTGCTAAGCCAGCTGAAGGAGTCTGTCCTGCTGAATCAACTGTTGTTGGCAGCTTCTCCACCACTGCTGGTCATGTTGTTGATTTGTTTTGGAGAGATTTTTCCACTTCGCCAGTTTCAAGTATACAGTGGACATGTGTGGAATGACTAATCACCTGATACATGAGGGTGATTACCCAAAGACGAAGGTGTCTCCATGGGGTGCAGATGCAGCCAGCAAAAGTGAAGGTGCACATTAAGGCACCAAAAATACAAAAGGGGCTGATTGCATGGAGTTTATATTTTAATTTTTCAGGATGACGGTATAACCCACGACTTTAGATTTCCAAGACTGGCCCATACAGCAGTGAGAAGCATATGGGAGATAGCCCGGCATTCCTTGGTAGAAAGGGGACTTGCTAACGAACCACACCAACTTGGTCCTAAGTCACTGATGTTATTAATATTTTCATGACTTATTATATACTGCATTTACAGATTTTATATGAAATGTGCATAATTTGTGTGAAATATTAATGTTTTAATATTAAGTATAATTTTTTAGCATTTTTAAAAGTAGTCTAATTGAGTCAGTTTACTGTTTTAATAATAACTATCACTATACTGATCGAAATTGTGTGGTTCTTGTTTTGTAGGATTCTCCTTTCAATATAAAACATTTCATTAGAAGGTACCATGAGCCAATTCTGTCATTTGAAGGGTCATATGGTCCTCACAAACAAGACCAAAGAATCTGTGAACAAACTGAACCAGCCTTGAAGATTGATTTACTGGGCTCAATCCAGAAGTCCAAAAACATTAACTCTCCACAATAATTTGGGGGACACTACATGTCATCTTGGATAAAAATTTCAAGGCCCAAATCTAAGTACAAGGGGCCCAAATGAAGCTTTGAAGTCCAGCCCACCATTCTGTCCGAGAATTAAAATCAGTATAGTATGCATGACATATCTCATGATGTAAGCATCAAATCGAGCTGAGATTTTTCAGTGTGAAAGAGGAGATATAGGCGGCCGACTTAGTTGAAGAAGTCATTCGGATTTGAAGGCATCTTCCTGTTCCAAAACCCTTTCACATGCTGGACTTCAAAAAGACTGGATTGAAATGGACAGTTTTACATTGTTTAATCAACCGGCCATAACTTTTGATCCTTAAGTTCAAATGACTCCAAATTTTGGGAGTAGTCGGACAACTTTATTATCTACAACTTTGAAGAAGGAGATTTCTCGAGATTCGGCTGTCTTGATGTCCATATCTGCGAGCCAAGTGGAGGGTTATTTCTGGAATGTAAACAGTCCACCACCTTGGGCTATAAATACATCCCTCCTCTCCTTTCAAAAGGGTTGGCATTTCAGATCAAAGGAGGATTGATTGGCAGTACCAAGGCCCTGCCAAAGGCTTGGGAGGATCTGCCAAACTCAAGTTTTCACTTGATAATCCCTTCCTCCTCTCTTGTTGTCATTTAATTTTGCATTTTTCTTCGTTGTAATTTTGCAAGTGTTTGTCTTTGTAATTCTGTTTTAATGCAATTTTCTTCTTAATTTCTTATTCTCATCCACCTTATGTAGTTCAATATTAATGTTCTTATTGTAGTTTAAATCAATCTGAAATCCATCATCTTCTTTTACTTTATTATTCAATAAAAAGTCCGTTTTTTTTTTACTCTCATCATCGTTCGTGTGTGTGTTCGGCGCACAACTCTTTTCTTATCCCTTTATTTTTCTTCTCTTTGTAATTCATCACCTTAAACATAATAGACCAAATTACTAATAATTTAAATGGTTGAGTAAATATCTTATTGGGGTGAGTTATAATTTAGGGATGTTAAGTGATTGAGAGGTTTTGCTCGATGAGTATTCTTTAATTTAACATTGTGTATGTTGGACTTAACATGTCATGGATTATTGACATATTATGTTCAACGTGTGGTTTCCATGGATTATTGGAACCATAAATACACTTCCACAATCAAGCACTGATTGAGATTAGAACCCTAAGTAAAGTTAAGGCTTGGATTAAAGGCTTAACACTTGGGAATTCCAATCAACATCAACTTTTGATGTGGGTGTTAATTTAATGCAATATAAAGCAAAGCTCAAGGATATAACATGCTTAACTCCCTAATGATGAACTCACCACAATCTTTATCAACTTGTTAAATTAAACATCATCCATTAAACATTTCAATTAAGCTCTGCAAACAAACCCCCCCAATCAAAATACAATCAACTAAAAACAATCGACTATTACGAAATACCATCGCCGAGGATTCGACCCGAGTGCTGCTATACACATTAGTAGAGCACCGGAACCTTGACCGGACGATAGGCGACAATCGGCCGTGCGTATCAGTCACCGTTACTGCTTGGTTCTGCTCGAAGCACAAAAGTAGGAAGGAGGATTTGGGAGATCGCTTGGAACGCCTGCGTAGACAGGACATGTAATGGCCCGGACCTCTCCAGCCCATTACTTTGTGAAAATGCGGCGTTGGAGGTGTTCTGGGAGGTTAAGGTGACTTGAGGTACGTTTGGGTGGACTTTTAAGGGAAACTAAAGAGCAATAGCTTTCGCACGGGAGGCGCACGGTTTGTCTAAACCGTGCGGCCAAACCGTGCGTAGTTAATGTTGGAGGCAGTAGCTCTCGCACGGGCGGCGCACGGTTTGTCTAACCATGCGGCCAAACCGTGCGAAAAGGGTGGCCAAGGCAGTAACTAACACACGGTTAGCGCACGGTTTGTTAAACCGTGCGAACTAACCGTGCGACCAGTTAATCTAGATCCTAAAATTGTGGATCTCAACCATTTTGCCTCTAACTTGCTCATTTAAACCCTTAATCGGCCATAACTCGGGATTACCCTCCCTTGAAGGTAGGAGAACCTCTCCCAAGCATTTTGGTGGCGATCCGAAGGCTTCTCTTGGCAAATCAAAGCCGGTTTCTTATGGTATGTGATCGTTCTTGTTGGTTTCTTAGATCTACTTAGATCTACTCCTCCTCTTCTCTCGGTTTCTTAGATCTACGCCCGTTATGGGTAGATCTAAGTGTGTGGATGTCAAATATGATGAGTTTGGGTCTTGATCTTGCTAGGAGAGATCCAAGGCGGGGTTTTGGAGAATCAACCCGGGTTTCTTGAGCATTCTTCGACTGTTGTGGTTTTCGTCAAAAACCTTTGGGGTAGGGGATTCGTTGCTTCTCTTTCTTTTACGTGCAATTGTATTGTTAGCATGTTTAATCCCCCTGAATGACAAATGGAATTGACATAATAAATATTTTAACTGCATAAATAAATTGATATCGATCGTATGTTATTGCCTCATGTTTTGCTAGATAGTGAGATATCTATGCTTGCTTTGATTAGCTGTTTGTTCTTGATGAAAATCGGTAAAGAACGTAAACCGGGATTAATTGATAATTGTTGGCTAAAGGTAAAGAGGCATGAAAACGAATCCGGTTCTTGTTGCAATTTGACGTTAATCAAATTGGCGTAGTAAGCATGTTTAACCTTTTGTGATAGCTTACTGGTTAGGTTTCCCGATATTGGAACCAACGAATTATAAACCTGTTAATTCAAGATGGTTTAAAGATTTGGCTGTTTGATAATTCCTTGAAGGGTTCTAAGTTACCCTCTTGATTGTTAAAGGGCCAAGAGCCCAATTGATGTGATGTTTGCTTTCCTGATGCTTGTGATGTGATGTGATCCTGGATGGTTGATGTGATATGTGGGGGCACAGAGGCCTTTTGGTTGTGGCAGCGGATGACGCCTAGAGTGGCGAGATGCATCAGTTTATGCATGAGGGTGTCGGGGAGGACACCAGGGATGATGGAATGGGATGGATGTGGTTGTTGGATGTTTGTTGTTTCTTTGGTTGTTTATTTGCTTTACTTTTCCCCACTGCTCAAGGCAGCTGGTCTTACTTACCCTTCTCCTGAAAGAGGCGAAGACGCGCGGGGTATGCCACGTGCTTTCCGTGTCTAGCTTCTCAAGGGAGGATGGATCTACGCTCTTGCTATAGGCGGCAAAGACTCGACGGGTAGTACATCTACTCACCGTGTTGAGCCCCCTTGTGTTTAGTAGCATAGAATGCTAATCTAAAATGCCTGGGAATATGGGAAAGTAATTCTGTAATGAATGTTTGATTAAGTGGTATTAACTCATGGGGTTAGAGTTGCCAGAACTTATTGATGAGGTTGGAAACTGTTGAAGGAATTAGTTGACTTTGGGTGTGTTGCTAATGAAATTTTAATGTGGATTGGTTCATGGTTAATTAATGTTTAAAGAATTAATTAACGTACAGTGGAATTGATAAAAAGGGAATGAAGTAATCTAATAAAGTTCTTTAAATGGTTGTGTGCTTATAGGATACCTAGTCTTAGAAGTGGCAGCCCGGAGTCCGAGAGACGTTAGCTGCAGTTGTGTCTAAGACTATGTTATGCCCATAGTGTGGTTGTGAGTTATAATATATTCTGTACTTTTTGTGTTTCTATACGCTACTCCACCCTGTCAGTAAAGGCAACTGACACCCCGGGGATTCTGAGCCCTGGGGAGGGTGTTTTCCCCAACATTCCGGTGGGAGGATAAATGGCTGACTACCTCCTTTGGCCCCGCTCTCTTCTCTTGGTAGATACTCGTGCCATTAGGCACAACGGTTAGTTTTCCCACTTATATGTGTGTAGAGGGTTGTAATGGCTTGTGGTTATTCACACGCATATATTCTGGATATAGTATCCTATGGACTACTATAGGTGTAACGTGTATAGGCTGTGATGGCTTCAGGATCCTTACTCGGTGTATGGGCTGTAATGGCTTGACGTATAATACCCGACGTATGATACACGTTATGCGAGCTGTGGTGGCTCTCGGAAACTACCTGGTTACTTTGGTTGTGAGGATGGTGTGGTGCTTCGCCCAGGTGTCTGCGGGCAAGCCTTTTTGGAGAGAGATGCTTAGGATGTTCTTTATTATTATGCTATATTCTTGTATGCGTTACTTGATGAGAGTAGCCATGGTGAGGTTGGGAACTTAGTATACCTGTTTAGGTGACGAGTTAGTTTCACTTGTTGTTTGCTGTGCTTTAGCATGCTTTCTTTACTTTTGCACGAGAGGCTTCGGGGAGGATCCTACTGAGTATACTGTTATACTCATCCTACGTTTATATAAACTGTTTTTCAGGTCACTTGGAGCAGGTTGGAGATCAGGCTGGTTACTACTAGCTTGGGGTTATAGGAGCTGTTCGGGCTTGTGGTTGCTGTTGTTTTTCTTTCTTTTGGGTACTTGTAGTTTTCCCCTTTTAGTTGTAGCACTTTTGCATGACATTTCATATATGCACTTGGGTTTCTTTTATATTTCAGTTCTGAGTCGAAGTTGATTGGTGTCTATCTTATCTCTCTCTTCCGCATGTGTTCTCTTAGAGGGCAATGCCTCACATTTGTGTGTTTACTATACCCTCGGTGCTAGTCGCCAACCCGGGGCCTACTGGAGGCGGGACTCGGGGGTCATTATCTCCCTTCTTACATTGCCGGCCCAGGAGGGGTACACTTTGTGGGGAGGGGGTCGTGACAGGACACCTTTTTACAATCTTGAGGACAAGACTGAATTTCAAGGTGGTGTGAGTGGAGTTTTAGAGAATTAGGCATAACTCATACATAAATAAAAACAATAAATTACAAAGCACTTCCGATTAATATCCATTTTCCCCATAATATAAAACTTTTAAAATAAAGCATAATTTCTTTCTCATACAAACTTTCACGACTTTTAACTTGACTTCTTTCTTTACTCATCCTTAAACACTGTGAAAAACATTTTAAAAAGTAGGATAAGCACGAAAAACTCAGTAAGAGACATAAAAAGAAGTTCGTTAGTCCAGTGAAAAACATGAAATTCCATGAAAAACTTTCTTAAAAAAACATAGAAAATTCATGTAGATGTCTTGGGACATCATCCCATAAAACTCTTACAGAACCCTTACAAATTGGAATAACCATACAACCGACTTCCAATATAATTCTCCAAATGACATAATCATTACCCAAGCATTGAAGAGTTATCTGGACGCACTCATTGTATAAGCTATAACGGGCTCACCCATGAACTATAATGGGTCCAACTTTTCGTAAACAATATCCAAGAACCATATCATGAATAAAACATTTAATGCTTTCACCTTTTCATCATAAAACATTTGAAAAACTCTTTTAAACTCGTATGAAAATCAATTTCAGATATCAAAATATCAGTTTCTTTTAAAAACTCATTTTCCATACCTAAATACCCAATTCTTTTAAAAACTCATTTTCAATACCAAAATACCCAGAAAAATATGAGAGTTTTTCTTTGAAGAAAATATGAAAGCTTGTTAAGGAAGCCAAACTTCAAATAATGATTACGGCGACGGAAAAAATCGTCGTCACCGTATACCTTAAAATAGAACATTTCTTTTATCATTTGTAAAGAAAATCAAACATTTCGTACAAAGATTCCTTTTTTTCTAAAAAAAATGAAAGAAAGACATAAATGCATTTTATAACTCTCATGTACATAATAAAATCACTTTAAAAACATGGACATGGAAGAAAAAAATAAAAAAACATTAAAAGAGAATTTTTTTAAACAAAACTTTAAATATCATGATATAACATGTCAAAGGGGCTGTATATACACCTCGCAAAAGAATATAGATGCATAACATTAAAATATGTCTCAACGAAATGAAATTGAGACGAAATCCCTTACCTTGAGTCGGACTCGTCACATACGTTCTTCATCTTCCTGAATAATAAAGTTATGTTAATTATTTACTTGCTTAGAAACCTTTTTCAAATTTATTATTTCTTTTATTTCACTTATTACCATGTCATATACAATTATTTGATCAATTAAGTTTAAGTCAGATGTTTAGACAATATTTGGCTTATGTGTCAAAACAACTTCGATAGGTTGACTATTGATCTAAGAGGTCATTATTTCAACATCTCCAGAATAATAATCATGACATATTTATCATATTTATACATCAATTATACTTTTAAAACCAATCATGAAAGATAGTTACGAAAAATGAACTACGTTGCGATCATGGGACGGTAAATCGTACGTACGCATTTCCATTTTTCAACGATCACTTCGGAAAGAAGGTAAGTAATATTTTATCTTTCCATAATGATCATAATATTATATATATACCATATTATTTCTTTAAATATACTTATATATATCATTCTAGTGATGTGGTGATGAAAAAAAGGAATCACGTCGCTTCATGAATGCAGTAGTCCATACGTACACGAACGACGTTATCATTTTTCAATGTAAGAAAGAAAATGATATGTTATCTTTTCCGAATGATAAATATGTCATGACCATCATAATGATGTCATGTATATCACACATATTCATTAACTTTATTCTTATTACCTTCCATTTAAACATTAGTGAAAAAACAAATTACATCACTTCGCGAGGCAGTAGTCCTCCGTATACACAAGCGACGTTATCGTATCCCCGCGAAATGGAAATTAAAAAGGTATGTGTGATATCATAACACCAAAAGTATAAATATGTTGCAAATATCATATATACACTTTATAAATATGTTTGTCGTACACACGTATGATAAATTTGTATCCCATTTGATGAAAAAGAAGATGGATTTTGGTTGTCATTAACATAATATCTCAGTATATGGAAAATATTGATATTATATAAGCATATTTAATTAATTTTTACTGTTTTTAACTATTCATTAGGGTCAAAAATTAAGTTGACATTATTAGAAAATATAAATTATGCTAATTTCAAATATGAAGTCCATTTCACCAAATACAATTTACAGAAATGGCAAAATTTATTTTAAAATTAAACCCGCATACATTATGAAAAAACGGGTTTTCAGAAAGTATATTTTTCAAGCAAAATATGATTTCATATTAACTTTATGATTAATAATAATCATTGTATGAATATCTTAATATTTACCGATATATAATCTATATATTTCATTTAAAACATTCTTCATTAGAGATTATTTTAATTAATTAAAATGGAGAAATATTATGCACTTTAAAATTATTTTCAGAAAAACCCTGTTTTTAAACCTAAAAACAAATTTATATTAAAATCCAATATAAAATTGATTCAAAAGTGAATAAGTGGAGTAAATATAATTAAATAATACTTATTTTACTTGAAATCATATTCAAAAAAGAATGGGGCTTTTAAATTAGTTAATTTATTGAAAAGAAATGACTTTACAAAAATCAGTACTTTCCACTATTCACCGAAAAATCAATATTTTTTTAAAAATCCCAAAATTTCACCATAAGTAAATTTTGATATACTGATTTCAAAAATGATATCCATTTTGTCAAATTCAAATTCTAAAATTTATAAATTAAGCATTTATATAAAACTTTATAATAAAAGTGTTTAATTAAAACTATTTCCTTTTTTATTTAAAAAATTACTTAATATTTTTATAATGAATATAAATATATTAATAAACATGAAAGTGATTTATTCTATCATTACCCGGGCTATTATATTATTCTCCCCTTTTTAGAATTCGCGTCCCCACAATTTTATTCATTTATTAAACAAGTGGGGATATCTTTCTCTCATAGCATTTTCAGATTCTCATGTTGTCTCTTCAATCATATGGTTTTTCTATAAAACCTTAAACCGGTGAATCACCTTATTTCGGAACACTTTCTATGGTCAAGAATCTGAATAGGTTGTTCCTTAAAAGAAAGATTCTCTTCCAACTGAACTATTGTAAGGCTCAAAACATGAGATGAATATGGCACATAATTTCTTAACATCGAGACATGAAAAACGTTAGTACCTAGGATAAACTCAGGGGCAAAACCACTCAGTAGGTAACTGATCCGACTTTCTCCAGGATTTCATATGATCCAATGAACCGTGGACTTAGCTTCCCCTTTTTACCAAAAGGCATAACACTTTCATAAAGATACCTTAAGAAAAACATGATCACCTACTTCGAAAGAAATATCTTTCCTCCGGTTATTCACATAACTTTTCGGCCTATTCTGACTCTACTAACTCTGACCCATCAACTTCTTTTCTCCTACTTCATCCCAAAAAGCTGATGTCTGATACCGCTATCCATATAATGCCACAAATGATATCATCTGTATACTAGAATGAAAACTATTGTTATGAGAAAACTCAACCAAAGAAAGATGTTGATTCCAACTTCCCCTTGTAATCCATTGAACAAGAACGAAACATATATCTTCCATGGTCTGAATCGTCGGCTCAGACTGACCATTGGTTTGAGGATGAAAAATTGTACGGGAATTTAATTCAGTATCCAAAGATTTCTGAAGTCATTTCCAAAAATTAGATGTGAACCTAGGAAGGAAATGCGCAAATTTAGTTAATCGATCAACAGTAACTCAAATCGCATTGTTACTCCGAAAGGTTTTTGGTAATCTCACCACGAAATTCATTGATATATTTTCTCATTTCCACTCCGGCACTGACAAAGGTTCCCTTCGGTAATTATCGTTTCGTTTTAACTTGCTGATAAGTCGAACACTTCATGGTAAATTCAGCAATATCTCTTCTCATTTCGTCCCACCAGTAATACTCCCGAAGGTTTGTACATCTTAGTGTTGCCAGGATGAATGGAAAACAGAGAACTATGAGTTTCACTCAACAACTCTTTATTCAATTGAGAATCACAAGACACGCATAATCTTTTTCCAAATTGCAAATCACCTTCATCAATATTAAAATCAGGCAACTTACCTTTCTTAACGGATTCTACCTTTTCCTACAAAACATGATCCTCCTTCTGAGCTTGCTTAATTCTTTCTGACAAAGTCGATTGCACTAAAACCTAAAACAAAACAAATGATGTCTCTGCATTCACAACTTCTAGGCCAAAATTCATCAAATCATTAACCAAAGGGAGATGTTCCAAGCGTAACATAGTTAATGTGGCATTATTTTTCCAACTCAAAGCATTGACCACTTTGTTTTTCCATGATTGGTAATAAATCGCGCAATCATAATCCTTGATCAATTTCAGCGATCTTCTTTGTCTCATGTTCAATTCTTTCTGAGTGAATATATATTTCAAACTTTTGTGATCACTATATATTCCATACTTTACTCAATATAAATGATGCCTCCAAATTTTTTAATCAAAAACCGCAGCAGCTAATTCCAAATCACGTGTGGGGTAATTTAACTCATAAGGTTTCAATTGACGTAAAACATAAACAATTACCAGATCATTCTGTATCAGGACACAATCAAATCCCTTCAATGAAGCATCACTATGGATGACGAATTCGCCATTTCTAGAAGACAGGGTCAAAACCGCTAGAGCATTCACCAATCTTCTTTTTAGTTCCTGAAAACAATCACCACATTCTTTTGTCCAAATAAATTTAACCCGTTTTTTAGTTAACTTAGCCAGCGTGCTAGACAATCGAGCAAAGTTTTCAACAAACTATCGGTAGTAACCCGCTAATTTAAGAAAACTACAAATCTCTGTGATATTTGTGGGTTTTGGCCATTCTTTAACAACTTTTGTTTTAGCAGGGTCAACAGTTATGTCATCTTTAGAAACAATATGTCTAAGGAAAAAAATTTATGGCAACCAAAATTCACACTTACTAAATATTTCATATAGTTTCTTTTCTTTTAAGGTTTGCAAAACAATCCTTAGGTGTCTTTCATGTACCTCCTGACTTTTAGAATAAACCAAAATGTCATTAATAAACACAACCACAAATATATCCAATAACTCATGGAAAACTCTATTCATAAGGTCCATAAATACAGCAGGTGCATTAAACAACCCAAACGGCATAACTACAAACTCATAGTGCCCATATCTAGTCTAAAATGTAGTCTTTGGAATGTCATCCTCCTCACTTTCAGCAGATGGTACCGGACCTCAGATCAACCTTCGAAAAATACTGAGCACCCTGAAACTGATCAAACAAATCATCGATATGAGGCAAAAGGATATTTGTTCTTAATCATGATGTTATTCAAGGCCCCCATAGTGCAGTACTAGATCGAATGAAACTGTTGTCTAATAACTCCTGCAATTGATTTTTCAATTCTTAAAGTTCTACTTGAGTCATTCGATAAGGGGATTTAGAAATAGGCTTAGCATCAACCACTAAGTCAACAGTGAACTCAACCTCCCGATCAAGAATAACACCAGACAAATCATCAGGAAATACATTCATGTATTCATTCACTACTGGCACGTCACTAATTTGAAAAGTTTCTTAATTTTCAATAATATGAGTTAGGTAACCTTCATTGTCATCTCTAAACAATTTCGCAGCTTCTTGGTAAGTCATCAAAGGCATAAAATCATTGAACATGATTTTCTTAGCTCTGCAATCTATCTTAGCATGATAAACTGAAAGTCAATCCATACCAAGAATCATATCAACTCTACTAGGGAAAATTCAACAAGATTTGCAGGAAAGACCATCCCAATGACAACAAGAAGATTCCTATAAATCTTGGTCGTTTTAATATTCCCACCTGGAGTTTTCACCAAAAGTTTTATCTTCTTTTCATGTGGTGATATTCCCATTTTACTTCAAATTTCTCAGAAATGAAAAAATGCGAAGATCCATAGTCAAACAGAGCATTGGCATAGCTTGAATACAAAAGTAACATACATGTCACCACTTCATTTGATGGCCCAACATCAACCGTAGTAGTAACAAAAGATTTTGCCACACCCTTTTGCTTCCGATCTTAATGATTTTCAGCTTGAGTTACTAACTTCGGGCACACATTAGCATAATGACCCAACTCATTGCAACTAAAACATCTCACCATTGGATGACTATCTGTTACCCCATTCTTGGATTCTTCAATATTCTTTTCCTTGCAATCACGGGTCATATGACCAAACTTTCCACATCGGTAACACTTCCTTGATTTCATAAGACATTTTCCAGGGTGTTTTTTATCACACTTACCACAAGATGGGAACTTCATTTTCTTACCTCCAGAT